>VOPJ01007923.1:17500-24644 GCA_014673585.1 Semibalanus balanoides
TATAATCAGGGGTTATCAGAGGTCAAATTTGCCAAGTCTTTTAGAGTTCGCCCCGGGGAACTCCAAATAATTCGGTAACTATATGATAGAGTTATAAACCGACACAAAAGCAATCGAAGGTTCTCTTGAAAACCCCGACACAATTGTTCACTATTTTGTTATCAACCCTATTCCGGGACGGATATATGTACACGAAATGGTCGGCTTGGAGTGGGGCTTACTCGCCCCCACCACCTCAGATCTCAACTCCCACAAGAACTTAAGTCTTGACAATTTGTTTGTGGGTACGTTCTACGAAGACCTCTATTTTGTTAAATTGCTTTGACCTTGGGTCAATATCTTCAAGGTTAATTGACGTCATAAAATGTCAAATTTGCAAAAATATTAAGTTTTTCAGAAAACCTTGCCATTATCTCTGAAACTATAGCAGCTAGGAGGAATAAAACAAAAGCAATGGAAGGCCATTTAAATCATCTAAAGTCAAAGAGTCAACATATTTGAGCGTGAATTGCTTTTGCTATACGCATCCCAAGTCGTGACGTCATTTGACATAATCAGCTGACGGCTGATTATGTCAAATGACATAATCAGCTAAGAATGACACTTCTCATATAAGAAAGCAGTAACATAACACATGCATGCGCCAAACAACGGCACGATTCTATTACCCGCATATGATATAATTTGTAGTTTAACTGCGCTGCGGAGGGGTGCAAAAAATGGAAATATATTCCCTCGACCGGCTCTGGCAGCTAGATCGGCTCCTCATGTGGCCAGAGCACCCTCTCTGGCGGCCAGAGCGCCCCTCTCAGGCAGCAAGAGCGCCCCCTCTCAGGCAGCAAGAGCGCCCCCTCTCTCAGGTTGCCAGAGGCGCCCCTTTTTGGCGGCCAGAGCGCCCCTCTCAGGCGACCAAGAGCGCCCCCATCTCAGGCTGCCAAAGTGCCCCTCTCAGGCAGCCAGAGCGCCCTCTGCGCGTCAGAGCGCCCCCTCTCAGGCGACCAGAGCGCCCCCTCTAAGGACAGAAGCTCTGCCAAAAACAGAGTATCATTGACTGTGCGCCGCCCTCGGCTTGGAGTATGGGGGAAGACTGCCCTTCCTGCCCCCCCCCCCTCCTCTGCCCCTCCTGCCCCTCCTGCCCGCCAAACCCCCTCCTGCCTCCCGCTGTAACCACGGAGAAGGGATATCACCTGCCAAACCGGTCAGCTGACCGCTATTGCAATTGGATGAGACGCCAATGCGCTTATACATTGTGGTTCCTGTTAAAGGGATTATACGGGTTTTTCCCAGAATAATTGAGTTTACATAGTAGTTACTTATAAAGGTGGTAGAGGCCCACGGTTACCACATTTTTTCTGGAAATGCATCTTCTTTACCGTAAGGACGTTTCAAAGTGCTCGGTGATGCCACCGCGTACTTTTGCAGTACTGTGCTGAGGTAATAGACAAGCCGTCTCTCTTACGCCCGGCTATGCGCCGCCCAAGGATAGAGATATTAAAAGTGGTGGACAAGTAAATCCGATCCAAGTACTGTTTATCGATACAAGTCTTGAAA
This sequence comes from Semibalanus balanoides, assembly GCA_014673585.1. Classification (NCBI taxonomy): domain Eukaryota; kingdom Metazoa; phylum Arthropoda; class Thecostraca; order Balanomorpha; family Balanidae; genus Semibalanus; species Semibalanus balanoides. The sequence continues at coordinate 19,052 of VOPJ01007923.1, forward strand.
ATGTCAAAGTTAAACCTGATAATTGCTGAAAATACATGGAATTAATGCGCAACGAAGTCACTCTCATATGTCTTAAACGTGTTTTAAAGCACATACAACTGCAAAAAGAGTGCATTTCCTTTCAGGACGGAAACTCGTATAATCCCTTTAAGGTTAAAACAACTTTCGATCATTGCTTTTACCTTCGGTCAATAACTTTTCCTTTATGGTATTTAATGCGCTTAAATCAGGAATAAATAGACATGAAATGTTTCTGTCACTATAATTTGACAGAATGCTTAAGGGAGTGTGCCATAACTCTTTTGAAATGTCAAATATATTTTTATACGGTAAGAAGCTTATTGCTTTTGATTATTGGTTACGATAAAATTCACGTCCTGGAGCCTCCCCTTTAGTTTGAATTTGTACTTATATTCTGTTTTTACATTTGTTTTGTTTCAAAACTCATTAAACACGTCCCACTAATAAACAGAGTAGCGAAGATGTTACCTATAATGCGCACTAGCAGAAGCTAACAATATATGCTAGCGTTGGTAATTTAAGAGCAATGCTTACTAGTGCAAAAGCTCTCCCTGGAGCACAATTGATAATTAATCTATTGCCCAGTATGTTGATTGCGACTTTTGGAATAACTCCAGTAACTAAAGTGATTCTGGGAAATGGAAGTACATGGCTAAATTCAGAAAAATATGTTCTACAGACTAGTGTCAACAACTCCACATGACCAATGTGAGTAGGCACACTTCCTTTAAGCAAAAAATATCACTATTTTCCATTCTTGCACAGGGCTGCAATTAATGGATTTTGGTACGTATTGGTGGCGGACTCGTCAAGGTCATTGGCTTGAAGGAAACTGATTTTTGAACGATGATATTGGGCGACTGGGCACTAATGAAAAAAAAGCTGACCTCATCACTCAATCAAAAATAGTCATTGTAAGTCGTTGCTTTGAATTTTCTCCTGGGTATTGACTTTTGCCCATATTTAGTTCACTCATACCTACATCTTTCAGCTTTTTTGTTTCTCAAAAAATTTGATTTTGTAGTAATTTTTTCATTTTTTTCAGTTTTTAGTGGTAAAAATGTCAAATCAGAGTTGGCCTTTCCTAATTTAAATGTCATTTTTGATTTTTGTCGCTTTATGTTAGCAATTTGCTGCAAAACTTTATTTTCTACGATTTTTAACATATTTACCGTTTTTCCACCAATTATTATCGTCAATAATCGTCATTAAATCGTCATTATCTCCCAAATGACTGAACCAATTTCAGTGAAATTTTGCCAGCATGCCTATAATAGTTGTCAACTCAACTTAAACTGAGATTTCAGCAAGATGCGCCGCATGAGTAAAAAGTGATTTTAGAAAAACATCAGGGGCCTGTCAGGACCCCTCCCGTAAGACGAAGGTTAAATTTCAAGCTGGCTATATGTTAAGCTAGCTAGCCTGCCGAGCTCCGTAAAAGGCGACGCGAACGATATGACGCGGACATCGGCCCCCTAAAACACCTAAAATACCTAACCTTACCTTACTAATTACGTATTATAGCATGGAAATCCACATTAAAAATGCCGCAAAGGCTTTAATACACACAGACGAAACGGATGTCCATTGTTTCGTCATTTCAGCCGACCCCTTTAATAATTATTGGTGACGTACCTGCGAGTTGGTATGAGATAAACGTTATTATTACTGACGTGTGTATATGCTACGGAAAATCGCGTTTTGTTTGTTGTAAAGTAATTTTTTTCCCAATTTTTAAAACCTAAAAACGTAAGTGTTTTTTTCCAAGAAAAGTTATTTTTTCCGAAAAAAGTGGACTCTTTTTATTTTGAATGCCAAATTAGATGACTAGCCCCAATCTGCGGATACAAAAATTTGGTACCTTTTTGCCACAAAAAGTTACCCCCCCTCCCCCTAACAGCATGATCCGCCCCTGAAATGATATAATCATTTTTGACTGACTTATGGCGTATAAATAAGTGGTAAATCATGACGTCATATATACCCATACTTTATATGCCATAAGCCAGTAAAAATATAACATTTTACAATTTGGTATGGTAGTTGCCCGTTCGAGGTTCTTTCACATATATTCCGCTGTTTTGTTATCTTTGATAAATTTGATTTTGTGCTCATTTTCTTTCTTTTTGGGGGTGGTCAAACCCAAATTGGCAAAAATCCGAGACAACTATGTATTTCCCTTGCTGTTTGCTATTTGCTATTTTTTTAAGTTCTTATATTTTTTCCTCAAAATTTGGGGTTTGTAACTTTGTACGGTCTGTTAACCCACACGGCGTAGGGGTCTCTAGACAAACGGCGGCGGCGTAGGGTGAATTTTACCCCCTACCCTCGTATCTTTCGAACCAATGATCGCAGCAAGTCGCGCAAGACGAAAGCTTTGAATGATAAAAATATACTGCCTACCTTTTTTCTCAAAGTTAGGTCATATGTCAGGCCACGGTCAGGTCATAGGTAAAAATTTAGTTATTTAGTTTGATGGTTCATACTTTCAATTCAAAATCTTAGATGAATACTATAAATGCACATCAAGTTATCAAAAGTATGTATGTATACCTACTGCATCTTCTGCATTGAGTAAAAAATGAAATTGTAAGCAAAGGTCAAAGTCAGAATCAGTGTTATTAGAGGTCAACAAAAGTCTTGCGACACATGTTATTGGGATATTTTACATGTATAATTCCATAGCAGCAGCCATTTTCACATCCTGACACCATAAAAGGTCCAGGTCGAAGTTCAAAATTTGAAACTGATTAATATGAATAAATAAGGCATGTTTCTAGACCAGTTGCGTCTCATAAATACATCAATGAGATTTAGTTATCCGTATCTGGTAAAAATAATGAAAAATTTTATTTAAAAAAATACGTCAACAGTTACGTACTTCGGAAGTAATCAGTCACTGAAAAATAAATACATTATTTTGAAATATGGTTTGAGTATATCTTATGCAAGGTTCTTTCATATATATTCCGTTTTTTAATGTCTGTAAAAAAATGATTTTAGGGGCGAATTTCCGTTTTTTGGGGGGTAAAAAATAAATATTTTGGAAATTTGATATAACCATTTTGTAGAGAATACCTATACCTAATTTCCCTCCATTTGAAGTTGTCTGTTGGCAATTTGCTGTAAAGCTATATTGTCTACGATTTCTCAAACATTTATCGTTTTTCCACCTAAAATTGCGTGATATGACGTCATTTAAGCGTCATTATCTCCCAAATTTGACATCATTTACAGTGACTTTCTTGGGAACACGTCAAATGTATGCCGCATAAGGTACATTTAATTTTATGTCGCTATCTATCATAGTTTTCAAGCTATTGAGAAAACCCAGGGGAGGTAAAATTATCCCCCCTTCCCTTCGCCGCGTGGGTTAACGTTTTCCTGATTCTGGTGTAAAAATCGTGAGTAGTGACGTATTTGTATTGTATTTACGTCATAAGGCAGATCCACATTGCACTGTGGCTATTCTGAGCCCCGTTGTCCACATACTAAAACGGAGGGTCATGGTGATCATCACGCATTCGCAGCTCACACACACACACACACTCACACTCACACTCACACACACACACACACACGCTTAGTCACACCTAGCCGACTCCAACTCGCTGCTTTATCAGCAGGTGTTGCCTCAGCGCGTTTTTTAAGTTGCTCGTTGACAGGCATCGGATTGCTGAGGGCAAGGCGTTGTACGCGGTGACCATCGAATGTTTGAAGCGACGCCTGCCGGACTCGGATCGTATCGCTGGCGTAACGAGATGGTCTGCATTTCGTGTATCGCGGTGGTGAACGTCACCACGTCTGACAAGGTTATCGACAATTGACTCGGGCTCTGATGTTGAGATCACACGCTTGAGCAAGTTAAGACCGTGATACAAGTAGGTACATATGTTCAGCAGTAAACCAGTCCAATCTATCGAGTACATCACTAATGTGGTCAACCTTCCTGCGTCCAGATAAAACACGAGCGGCGATTTCAGCAACTTTTGAACACGCTTCAGCTGAGAACTGTTGCACACGCCATACACTACCAAACAATAGCGAATACGCGAGATGACAAGCCCTGTATAAGCGGCCTCAAGCAGAGTTGACTGGGGTAGACTATGCCTGCTATGGTTCAGGCCGCAGAGCATGCCGGTGCATCGCTGTACAACACTGACGTCACTAAATTCGCTATAACTCTAATAATGGCGACGAAATTGCGTTATTGTTTCACATAAGACGTAAAATAAATGCAGAAGAAGATAACCAAAGTTTCACACTGATAGCGCTATTGGTTGTTGAGATATTACGAAAATTAATCAGAGGGCGTTAAATGCCCCCCCCCCCCAGTCATTGGCGGGCTAATGAAAGGACTGTGTGTCCTTGAAGCCATTGCGCTACTTCTAAACATTAATATTTTCCCCAAAAAAATACAAGCGATGTTTTTGTTAGTAACATTGAGTTTTGCGGGGGTTTCCCAATACAAATTTAAAACTTCGAAAACAACATTATCCCCCATGCCGCCCCCCTGCTAGGTGCCCCCCCCCCCCCCCCCCCCACCTACCACCACCACACGAGCAAAACATGTCGGAGCCAGTTTTTTGGCTGTCGATGGCCTTGTGAAGATGAATTAAAAACATAAAACACATCAGAATTAAACGTGGAGAAATTGTGTCACAACACAAGTTCACAGTCTATGCTCAAAATGAGTTACACCACTATGAACGCAAGCTTGGAGACGATTCGGGACGGCACTGACTGACTGACGGCACTCGCTAACTGCCTCTGGGAAAGCTGTGTCCAGCTGGTCCTGAGCCGGTCCTTCAGTTATTCGACGTCGCGGATCCTTTTTCCTAAAAAAAAAAAAAAAAAAAAAAAAAACGGGGGGTCCAAAATTTTATGGTAGCATCGGCGTGACTTCTTCTGCTGGTCCATAGGATAGGGTTACATATTAAAATGTCACTTTTTAAGCCAAGTTTTTGAGAATTTCCTCAAATAAATATATCAAAGTTGTATCATAGAAATAAAGGTTGAGCGTATTTATTTCGATTTTTGGGATTGAAATGTCAAGCCAATCCAACGGTTCTCGAGTTATTAGCCCAAGTATGCGATCGCGCCTCCCGCCAACTACTTTTGTGAGTACCAAGATGGCCACCGTCATAACCCGCGCCCCACTGGGCCTCTGCATTTCCTTCGCCCGACTGAGGGGGGTGTTTGAACACACACACACACACACACACACCTCTAACTTGGCTCCCATGGCACGTAGACCAAAACAAAGGACATTGTTCGAACCGTTATCAAAAATCATTTCGAAACTATTTCGGACTTTTTTCGCTCACGTCAAACCTCAGGTCACCAGAGGTCATCGAAGGTCAAATTTTCAAGTTTTAGGACATCACTCCAGAAACCCTCCAAATTACTCGGAAACATATGCTATCTAGAAACAAACGTTCAGAAGACAATCGCTAGCCAATTAAATTTGCAATCGCCATTAGGTCTCCAGAAATGATCTCAGGTCAATAGTTTAGGCTCTAGAGGTCATTAAAGTCAAAAAAGCTGATTTTGGCAAAAAAAAAATCGTGAA
>VOPJ01007928.1:0-17163 GCA_014673585.1 Semibalanus balanoides
TGAAGAGTATTTTAAAGAGTGTTGACACTCTGTAAAACTCTATGAGGGTGTTTTTATTTTTCTCAGTGTATGTGGCTCATCACAAAAGAACAAGTTGAGATCGAATAGGATATTCCTTCAACTCACTACTAAGCTTTCGTTATTGATGCATTCACTCAGCACTGGCTTGTTCGAAACAACTCACACAGTTTTGTAATTTGCCAATATTTGCCTTTGCATATGTAATTAATTGCTCGTCACAGTGTCATTTGTAATAGTTTGTGCCATCTTTGAATCATTCTTTATTGTGATTGTCTACACTTCTCATTTTTCCATGCAGATTCACATACGTTACCTCCAAACTCTGTCGCTTGTAATCGTTGTGCCACTTCAGTTAAAGGGACACTGTCCGTTCTAAGTAAAATTGGATATGTTAAAGAACAACCGAATTTGATAAGCACCATGAAGTCCGATTTTTGAAATTCGCACCCAGTGGCCCAATATCATCGTTCAAAGTTCAGTTTTCTTCCAGCCAATAAGCTTGACGAGTCCGCAACCACTACGCACCAAAATCAATTCATTGCAGCCTTGTGCAACTATGGAAAATAGTGATATTTGTTGCTTAAGCATTCTACTTCAATTTAAAATGTCAGAAAACATTTCATGTCTTATTATGCCTCATTTAAGCTCAGTAATAGGCATGAAGGAAATATTTGCCCCGATGAAGGAAATATTTGCCCCGAAGGGTTTTTGGACTTTTACGAAGGGATTTTGATTTTCCAGCAATGATGAAGTTTTTCCAATCGAGGATTTTTAGTATCGGATTTTTACATTGTTTTAAGGTACTCCCTACAGTGTTGTTTACAAATACGGAAATGTCTGAACTGCCCTGAATTTGGCGCTCAATCGCTGCCATATTATCTAGAGGTGTGTGGAAATCCCAAACCGTTTTTATAATATTATGAATAATGAAATAAATCATAGTTTTTGTGTATTTGCGCTGCTTTGGTGAGCATAATAGTACGATTAAAAATAATATTTAGTCCCTATGACTTGTTCTAGCATGTTTTTGCGATATCATCCGGAAGAGGTAGTGTCCCTTTAACCACTTCAGTGAAAAGCGCGGAGCCGAGTTTCTGGCTTCCGAACCACCAGGCTTAAACAAAATTATGCGAATGAAACTTGGGCTTGACATTAAACGTACAGTTCAGCTATGTAAAGTTTGATATTGTTTACAAATGTGTATCTAAATCATAACATTGCAGTGAGTGAAAAATAAGACGGTTGATCCGCGTTGGTATGAAATGCATAAGGGTTCTAACTGAAAATTGCAGGCAAATAGCCTGGAAAAGTATATAAAAATACAAACAGACAAAGTATCCCCACCCACATTTACACCACGCGCTGTGTGAATATTTGACTCTGAGGTGGAGAGATTGACATTCTCCACCCTTCAGAGACACTGAGAGTGGAGATGGCCAATGACATGTGGAGATTAAATAAATATATGAAAACACAATGTTAAAGCTTTTTCATAAGTCTTAAATATTCAAGGAATTCGCATTGCGCTTTAGTTATCAAACCTCCAGTTTGTACAATAAACAGCACTGTAAGTGCTTGTTGGACTTTGAATTAAGCTGGAAGCTTGCAACAAACAAGTGAAATTCATAACACACTGTCCTTTTATCTCATATAGGTATGTTTACGTGATGCCCTGGGGCGTTTTCCTGCAAGATGGCCTGCAAGATGTTGAAGCCTGAAATTTCCTATCCAATATGTTCTCAGAGTGTTTTAATCTCAGTCTTGGCGCAAACTAGCCAAATGCAGAGCAGAATAAAAACAATCAACGAAAACTTGTACAATATTAGCCGTTTTCACGATGAATTATTGCGCTGAAAAGATTCTGAATATTTCTGTGAAATGTTGTAAAATGTTTTGGTATACAAGTTTTAGTATATTATATATTCCAATAAATAAGTTACTGATTTAGGCGATATTATCACTATTCAATAGTTATGAAAACATGAATAGAGCTCATAACAATTTTATGATACAAAATTGTCCGTTTTAAAGAACATATGCGTCTAGAGTCCATTCGTTCAGTTTAGCATACCGTCATACTAGTTACTAAATCTTGCAGCGTCACGGATGACAGGTCGGTCTGTGGCGCATTGCGCAATGATGTGTTATAATCGATTCGCTGGCCATTGCATTGGGCGAGTCCATTATGGCTTCAAACTGAGGAGAGTCCTTGAGCCGACCAATGCGTACCAGGTCACAAAATGTTTGAATCTTTTGTTTACGGAATAGTTTGATTATGGTAGATAATTCACGTCTGGAGCTCCTTTAGTTGAAATTTTTACTTATATTCTGTTTTTGCATTTGGTTTATTTAAAAGCCATAAACGATCGGTTTCACTATAAACAGAGCAACGGAGATGTTACCTATAATGCGCACCCAAAGACATAAACAACCTATTACGAGCAATGTATGCATTGTTTATGTTATCGGAGGCTTCTTTCGGCAGCTGTTATCAGTGCTCACGAGTTGTTTTCTATTGGCCAGAGCTAACAATATATGCTAGCGTTGTTGTTTGTTTGCTAGCGTTGTTTTACCATCCCTGAAAGAATGGATCAATAGGTATACTAAAACTTGCATACCAAAACATGTTAAAACATTTCAGAGATTCAGAATCTTTTTAGCGCAATAATCCATCGTGAAAACGGCTATTATAAATATTTCAACAAACACAATTAAATCAACACATACAAATATTTACTGATCAATATACCTCGGATATCTTTTCAGTTAACAATTATCTTCTACAAGTACCTAGCTTTCTGCAAGTCAACTTTTAACTCATTGTTTGCGCCAATTCATAATTTCAGAAATAACTTAGCGAGTTTTGTCGACTTTTTCACGGTCGGCGCACAGGTTGCCAACTGTTGCAAAAATATGGCGGCAATCTTCCTTGCAAGCCACCGCTGTTCAGCTCGTACGAGGTAATATCGCTTTTGGCGTGCGGAGAATAGCCATCAAAAGTTGGCCGAGTGTGATAAAATACCAAGACTGTGCCAGCTTTTGTTCCGGTAACGACATAAAACGCCACGTGCGCTCAGTCATGAAACATCGTATACAATCTGGCGCGTCGCCACGTGTTATGTTTGAAGTGGCTTATTCGAGCGGACATGCTATGCTTCTAAAAACGGGATTAATCGATCAGGGACAAAACAGCGTGTAACATGACAGTTTGATGGTGTTTGAATAAGAAACATATGTCCTCAGTTCGCTGATAACCTTCTGTGATGTTGTCCCTGCGTTCTTTGATGGTGTTTGTTAAGATGCCAGTTAAATCGCGTTGCCCTGAACTAAGAAAGCATCAGTTGCAGCCTATAACTGGCTTGGTAGGTTCAAGGTTGTACGATCCCGAGCATCAAGGGCTTTTTCCTGCGTATCGAGTTCGTTTTGTGCAATTCTGAGTTTCCTCTCTATTGCTTCTTAACAATGAGTGAGTGAGGCAGCGAGGCTTTGATCCAGATTCAGTCCAAATCCTCCCATTGTCCTGGCTGATTGGGTCCTATATGGTCCAATGGCAATGGTATTCGGCACTTCAAGACAAATTGCAGTAAGCTGGTAAAAAATGAATCGTCACTTTGTTAATTTGGGCCCCATTGCATCTGCCATGGCATCACAATGGCATTAAATAGGTTTAGTCAGAATTGCGAAAAGTGACAAAATAATGGTTCGAATGTGGGTTAAAGAAGTATATAAATACATAATACCAACGACAACTCCGATATTACCCCCAGAGACCAATTTTACAGTCAAGTGAGGTAGAATAAAACAAGCATGACCTTATTTTTTTCAAAACAATACTTGCAACGGAAATTGATAATACAATTAAATATATCTAACACAAAATTAAATGAAAACAGACTAGTTTGAGCTGAAAAGAAAGAATATGACATTTGTTTTGACGATAGATTTTATTGTATTCATATTTTTGGACGACGATATTCCATCGAAAAAAAAACATACATGCTACATGGTTCTCTTTTCTCTACATGGTCCTTAAAACAGCTTCATGCCAATGTATGACGTAAGCATAAGGCCACAAAAAAAATCTAAAACAACATTAAATATATCTGGCCAGTCGGCAGTCACTGAACCGACTCGGTGGTAATAACCATCGGTAGGAATGGTGTGAGACTTACATGTGGTGATCAGACACGCCCGATATCCCAAAAATATCCAGGATCTCTAGGATGGGATATTGTTGGGATATTGTTGGATCCTGAATCCTGCAGGATTATTTTGTCGTGGGATCCTATGGATCTTGGATCCTGAAAAAATAGCGGGATCCTATGGATCTTGGATCCTGAAAAAGAAGAAAATCGTGGGATCCTGTAGATCCTGGATCATGGAAAATCAGTTTGTCGTTGGATCTTGTAGATCTTACATCCTACTTTTTGGTCCTGGCACATGTCTGGGTATGCCCTATCATTGAGTTGATGATGATTTGGATTAATACTGCATATGCTTCTATTGCGGCGAATATTGCTTTTACCAGTATGAGGCACCAATCAACAGTTGCGCCTTTTGAAGACAAGTGTCTGCATTATTTTCATTGCAAGTCCAATGAAAACTGACAAAGTAAGGGCAATCATTTTCGAATTGACCAAATTGATACGTTTCGGTGGCGGCCGGTTCAAATAGCGAAAACAAAGTGCGATGGAAATCACAGTGGAGTAACTACTTATGACGTATGCGAAACGTCTCGACATTTGCCCATGTAAAATATGACCAAATATACCAATGGTTTTTTGCGATTGAAACTCATCACCTAGGTCGTTCTCGAAGGAATTTCCAGATTTGAGGGTTTTTTCATTTTACCCGACAATCTGCTATTTCAGTTGACTTGAAACTAATGTTAAGTGTGTGCTATATTCCGTTTTAATGGAGTTAAAACTGATATAGCAGTTTGTTAGAAGTCAGATCTAAGAATGGGTTGAGGTGAAAGAATAACCTCGCTTCCCTAAGTAACTTCGACACAGGGACTATTGGCCTCTTTTGAAGAAGCTTCAGGGCGGTTCCGAAACAAGACTGCCCCGTGACCCCAAAACGACACAAATTGTCAGAGTTCCACCGCCGTAGTCCCGGGCAAACTAGCGTTAAAAAGACACCGAGAAAAACTGTTTATTTGCCTACACGGTTTTAATCATACAATATTCGAACTCCCCACGGTATAAGCGTTTAATGATAACTCGAGGAGTTACCGAAGTCCCGACAAACTCTGACAGAAAAGTCAGTGTCTTATGACTACTTCACCTTATAGGGAGCTCGCTCATTAGCCAGTTACGCACGTGTTTAAATTATTGCGTGCAAATACATTGATAGATCACAGAAGGCTTAATAATGGAATCATACAAAGTTCGTCAAGCTAAACAAGAAAATACCACGTTCTATTTGATGTTCCTCGTTAATTAAAATGTGCCAAGGTAGTACTCGTATTCGTTTAAAGTAAGCGCTGAGTGGCAGATTGCCATTTATATGTGGGGCAGGGCTGCGGAAATCGGAGTCATAGTCGGTTTGATCCGCAGTTTGCGTTCGAAGTCGATCGTAGTCGCTAAAATCTGGACCGACTCCGACACCGACCCGGCGGAAGTAATGGGGTCTCGTCACTTTTTGTGAATGCTACCGTTTAGTCGTAAAATACTATCGCTAGAGACTATGAACTTTAATCCCTTTCGAAAGAACATGATCGAAATGAACCATAGCTTCCGTATCGCCTTGAGTTTACCCTCCAGCGGTAGATCCGCCCATGAGCACAGGGCAAACTTTAACGTCATTGAGATATTGGGCGACGAAGGACTATTTGGTTCAAACGGGCTATTTCAACGTCATCGTACTCGTTTCGTCAAGGAATCGAATCATAATTGGTGACCAGTTTTTTCTTATTCCAATTAAAGAATTTACTTTACAGGGGTTTAGAATGAGAGCGATGTGAGCAGATCGAAAAGTGGGGGGCCTGAAATACTAGTGCTAAACGGTGCGGGCGAAAGAACTGAGGGCCACGTGTAGTGTAAAAGGACCAAAGTGTGGCCCCGAGACTTTCGCTATAGGTTGCACACTCAGGTAAGTGCTAACTAACTGCAAAGGACGCTAAGAATTCGGACACACTAATGAAGTGAAACAAAAACAATGCCGTGGGCACCCAGCGTGGCGAACCCGAGCCCCGAAACCCTACCTACGGAGTAGCGAGGCTTGACGTCGAAGCGGACAGGGATAGATTATCTCTCGTGATTAAACGGAATATAGCACACTTAACATTTAGTTTCAAGTCAACTGAAATAGCAGATTGTCGGGTTAAATTGAAAACCCTCAAATCTGGAAATCTCTGTCGATTGCTGAGTTTCAACGCAAAAACCATTGTATATTTGGTCATATTTTACTATGGGCCAAATGTCGAGAGCGTTTCGCATACGTTTATGTTAGTTATCCACTGTGTTTCCATCGCACTTTGTTTTCGCTATTATGACCGCCGGGCCACCGAAAAACGTATCATTTTCCCATATAAAAAATGGATTTTCTTGAAATTTAATTGCACTTTGTTTTAATTAACGCCCTTATATTTTACTATTTTTATTTCTTCATCGACATTTTATGATCGTTTTTTGCTAGTCAACATTTAATACTAATGTCATGAGGGTTTCAATTTACCGGACAATCTCTATCTCTTTGGACTGAACTAATGTTAAGTTTGTGCTATCCGTTTACATGAGTTGTGTGGGGTCTTAAAACTGATATAGCAGATTTGTAGAGCAGATCTAAGAATGGGTTGAGGTGAAAGAATAACCTCGCTTCCCTAAGTAACTTCGACACAGGACTATTGGGCCTCTTTTAGAAGAAGCTTCAGGGCGGTTCCCGAAACCAAGACTGCCCCGTGACCCAAAAACGACACGAAATTGTTTTCGAAACTTATTTCCATCTTCCACTAGTCCTGTGTCGAAATTACTTAGAGTTGCTTTGAGTTAGTTAGAACTTACTCGAAGTTACTAATACCGCCGAAGTCTCGGGGAAACTAAACTTTGTCTTTTAAAAGTGACCCACTAGTCCTGTGTCGAAACGACTTCACGTTAGCATAGTAGTTATTCAGCCACAACCCATTTTCGATCTGCTCTACAAATCTGCTACCTCAGTTCTAAACTCATGTAAAAGGTGAACCATTCCCTTTAAATTACCTGGAATTTGACTTCAATAACCTGGTCACCATGGTATGATTCGAATCTCCTTGACGAAACGAGTACGATGACGTTGAAATAAGCGCCGTTTGACCATAATAGTCTTTCCGTCCAAAATCCCAATAATCATCAGATGACGTTAAAGTTTTGCCCTGTCGTCATGAGGCGGAAATCTACCGCTGGATGGGTAAACTCAAGGCGATATATGGTAAGCTATAGGTTTCATTTTCGACTCATGTTCTTTCGAAAGGGATATAAAGTTCATGTCTCTAGGCCGATGAGTGTTCTTTCGACTAAAGATGAGTGTTCTTTCGACTACTGACTTAAGTAATCGCCAATCTCCAAAAGTCGACTCCGACTCCGGGTCGGTGTCGGAGTCGGTCAGATTTTAGCGACTCCGACTCCGACTTCGAATCCGGCCAAAACTGCGGATTCAAACCGACTATGACTCCGATTTCGCAGCCCTGCCCACAAATAAAGTGGCAATCTGCCACTCAGCGCTTACTTTAACGCCGCCAGTAGACATCATACGAGTACCTACATTGGCACATTTAATATACGAGGACACAATCAAATAGAACGTGGTTATTTTCTTGCTTTATGCTTTGACGAACTTGTATGACTTCCATTAATTTAAGCCTTCTATGATCTATCAATGTATTAGCAACGCAAAATTGTAAACACGTGCCGTAACTGCCTAACTGAGCATGCTCCCTATTAAGGGTGAATGTACGTCATAAGACCACCGACTTTTCTGTCAGGAGTTCGTCGGGACTTCGGTAACTTTCCTCCGAAGTTTTATCATTAAACGTTTTATACCGGTGGGGAGTTCGAATATTGTATGATTAAAACCGTGTAGCAAAGCGTAAGGTGAAGGTCTTAGCAGCTTCTGAGCGAAGATGCCACATGCAAGCAGCTCTCGTATTCCGACTTCTGATGTCTGATCCCCCCCCCCCCCTGTAGTGACCCAAACGGCATGCCGGGAGGTGGCCTGGTCCTGCCGGATTCACCGGACCCGGGACCTGCGCTCACCTGCAGCATCGACGAGCCAGAGTCCGATGGGCCAGTAGTGCCAGTAGAGGCTGTAGTCCGGGTGCGAGATGCCCGGCACCGAGTGCTTCAGTGACAGAGTGAAGCTGACGGCCAGGTAGAGCGTGTCGGAGACGGCCAGCGCCGTCAGGTAGCTGTTGGTCGAGCTGCGCATCCGGCGCCGAGTCAGCACAATGATGCTCACGATGTTACCCAGCACGCCCAGCAGCATCACAGTCGGCGTGAGCACGCGCTGGATCACGAACCGCGTGTCGGCCACGGACGCCGCCATCGCCGGAGTGAACGGCGTCGGCGCCGTCACGTTCGTCACGTTCTCCGCCATGTCTGCCGTCACGTTCGCGAGCGTCGCGTCCGGTAGCGTCCCAGGCGCCGGTGTTGGTGCCGGGGAAGGGAGTCGGCGGCCGCCGCTGCTGGCGCTACCCGCTCGCCGGACCACCGCGCCACACTGCCCAACAGGCTCGACTGGCGACCGGCGCGAGCCCGCCGCCTGCCCCCCTCCTCGCCCCCCACCCCACTCCTTCGACGCCGATCGCCCGGGGCACCGCGCATCCTCGGTCTGCGGGTGGCGGGGGGAGAGGGGTCGGATGACGACCACAGTCATTGGCGTGACGCGTGCAGCTCTGGTCGTCGCTATCACACCGGGTGCGACGGACGGCAGCGCAGCGCGCCAGTATAAAAACAACCGCCGCCGCCAACCGCCCCGGGCCTTAATCGCGGACAAATTTGTCCTCCATTAACCGGATAAACCTCACAGATAGGAAAGAACGCTGCTGCCGCTTACCAAAGCTTCAGCTGAACATTTGTCGATCACAACCGTAAGCAGATTCACGGGGAGAAAATTACATGTCATCATTCTGTATGCACACTGTACAGTGTACAGTAGGCTGTGTCGTCAGAAAAAAATGCTTAGGAAAATGCCAGATTCCTTGGCCCATGGGCCTCAAATTATGATTGACGTCGAAAATACCTCACAAAAATCGGAGGGAATGAGGCTAAAGTAATTTTGCTAAGAGCCTATTCAAATGCATTAGCGACACTAGCGACACCTACAATTATACGTACTATTAGGTTTCGATGCTTTTCAACCGATGTTTATTTCATGTTTATTAAATTGTTTCTTTGTAAAACCTGGCAAAAATGACGATAACGTCCAGAAAATCACAACGTCTTTGATTAAAGTCGCTTCCATTATTAGCATAAGCGCCAATGAATCCTGACACATTACTCAATGACAATGAAACGCAGTGGCGGATCCAGAAAATCTTCAAGGCGGGGGCCATCAATTGCAGTGGTCCCTCATAACAGCAATCTGAAAACTCGACGGATTTGGTCCACTATATTTTGAGGGTGCCCCTATTTCAGCTTTTTTTTTTTGCAAAATGTCAAGGACCCCTCAGGTCAGCAGAGTGCCCCCTCAGCCTGCCAGAGTGCCCCCTCAGGCGCCTAGAGTGCCCCTCAGGCGACCAGAGTGCCCCTCAGGCAGCTAGAGTGCCCACTCAGGCGACAAGAGTGCCCCCTCAGGCGACAAGAGTGCCCACTCAGGCGGCCAGAGTGCCCCTCAAGTTCGAGGTCCAAGGAGGGGCCATGGCCCCATGCCCCCCCCTCTGGATCCGCCAATGATGAAACGTTGTGTAAGTTTGCATTACTGGTACTCTGCAGTGACATTATTTGTATTGTTGTTTACTTCTCTGCCAAGGTATTAACACAGTATTGCGTTGATAGGCATCATGAAACGATTTTTTTATTACGTTTAAACATCATAGGTACACTAAAAAACAGACTTGACCACTCGTATGCCGTCAGCGCGAGCGTCGCGAAACGTGTATGACATAATCGAGCTCAGGTGCCGTTCTGAAGCTGGGAGCGACTGCAATGGGTCGACAAAGAACTTCGTCACAACGGGATAGAACACTAGCGACCTCTCAGTCGCCGCCTTTCCACAAGTCAGGGGTGAGGTGGCTCTGCACGTATGCACGTGCACACCCCTATTGCGTATCTCAGGAACGGCTGAGCCGATTGTGTTCAAATATTTGGTGTGTGGTTAGCGACCTATCAGCCGCCACTTTCCTACAAGTCGGGGGGGGGGGGGTGCTGGCTATATAAATAAAAGACTATATAAATTCATGACTATATAGCTTTTGGTCTTCTAGTTGTTGTAAACTTAGCTACTGAAAATTTCAGCAAGATGGCGCATCTTGCTATGTACAGTCGGTCTATTATGTATCTTCCCCTTTTTAGTATCTATAACTTATCAAATTTCACTTCTGTAAACGTGAAGGACTGATACAAGGGAACATGTGATACTTACCTAGGTAGCTACCACATGTTCCCTTAAATAAGCCCTTCTTGTACACATTGAAATTAGAGGAGTTTTAGAAACTAAAAAGGAAGATACATAATAGACCGACTGTACCTATGTGTAAAACGTTGTTTTAGAAAAACCTCAGGGGCGCCTGTCAGCCCTCCACCTGTAAGGTGAGGTTGAGGTTGTTAAAGTTGCATCGGAGTTCACCTTTGGAGCTATGTGAGATGGCGCCTTCAGAGGTGCATCGGAGGGCGCCCTTGGAGATGTGTGGTAGCCGGGAGGGCGACCTAAAAAAATCGCGAAGCCTAACCCCGCTCAACAGCACCTTTCGCTGACCGCCCTTTTATGTTGTGGTTTGGCGCCCCTTGAGGGCTCCCCCTGGCCCCTTGGTGGTTTTATAAATACGCCACTGACATTGCCAAATATTTATTGATATATCGCATGAACACCAACCAGGCACCCATCAACATATTCGTCTCCTCACGAAGTATCTATTTGTAATTCTGTAATATAAATCGATTCACAATTGACAAAGATAATTACTTTAAACTATTTCCACACCATAGTGTATACCAGACAAGGGCCAAGATCCAAAACAAACAGAGGTCTAAAGAAGTGCCCGACTTTCTTTAACTGGTTGCAGACTTTCTCCCAAAAACGTATTTCGCAATCAGCTGTGCATGCCATGACTCAGAAGCCTTCTTAATTTTTATCTATGGCGTATATTCGTGTTGGGGAATACTGCGCGAAGTCGAACCCAATAGAGGCTGTGACTTGTGAGATAAGATCATCAAGGTCAAGATTCAAAACATCTTACTCTACCCTAGTCTGCTCCCAATGACGCACACTCTTAACATACTTTATATTTCCTAAAAATAAGAAACTCGTGTCACCGTGTGCCATATTCCTTGCCGTAATATGCATGTCAGCCCCTCGCGCCCCGTGTTTTTGTTGCCGAGCCAGATTAAAGGGACACTTCCTCTTCTGGATGATATCGCAAAAACATGCTAAAACAAGTCTAAGGGACTAAATAGTATTTTTATTCGTCATCATATGCTTACCAAATTAGGGCAAATACAAAAAAATAAATAAAAATAATATAAGAACGGTTTGCGATTTCCACACACCACTAGATAATATGGCAGCAATTGAGAGCCAAATTCAGCGCAGTTCAGACATTTCCGTATTTGTAAACAACACTGTACACGGAGTACCTTAAAACAATGTAAACAATCCGATAAAAAACAAACTCTGTTGGAGAAAACTTCGTCAATGGTTAGAGTGAAAAATCCTGCGGTCAAAACCTATACTTTATTAGCTTATTAATGAGCTTAAGTCAGGCATAATGAGACATTTTTTTCTGACATAACAAATTTCGACAGAATGCTTAGGCAAAAAATATCATTTTCCATAGTTGCACAACGATGCAATTAATTGTGTTTTTTTTTACGTAGTGGTGGCGGACTCGTCAAGCTCATTGGCTGGAAGAAAACTGAACTTCGAACGATGATATTGGGTGACTGAGCGTGAATTTAAAAAACGGACATCATGGTGCTTACCAAATCCGATTGTTATTTAGATTACCAATATGGCCGCCGTCATTAGACAAGTATTCCGGCCAATGCGCCTTCCATCTCTATAGAGTTCGGTGATGCTACGTAATAACGCGTTTTTGTATTGTTTTTCCGATACATTTTTTCTTCCCAAAAATGTATTTTTTCCCCGATTTTTTTTTTTTAGTTTGAGCACCAAAATAAGGTGACCGGCCCAAGTCCATGGAAAAAAATGAGGGTACCTTTTTGCAAAAAAATGCCCCATGGAGACAATCTGGATCCTCCAGGGCGCTTTCCTAGATTAGGCATCAGTGGACACGAAAGTACTTTTACACGGGTCTAGGTGGACTTAATATTATAAGTGGAACATGAAATGTCCACCTAAATTTACAGCATATTCGTTCACTTGATGGACTCTCGTTACGATCAGAAACATTTAATTTTAGTGCACGAATGCCCACGTCCACCCAACCGTAATAACTGTACCGCCCCGATGATTTTGTTCGCGAAGTTGTAAGTTCCATTATTTACCACCACGGTCAGGCGCTCGACAATCTCAGCCCGCATCCTGTCGACGGTTACCATGCACGAATGAGTTTGAATCAGCTGAAAAGACGCGCGCTATTTAACAGAGAGTTACGGACGGCGGTGGTACAAGGCGTACGAAGTACTTGTGTGGTGGGAAAAGACTAAGTGAAGACGTGAGTTGAACCTAAAGGACAGAGCGGTTAAGGACATCAGATGAAGAGAAAGGTGAAGTTATTGATGGATACCATAAATTGAGAAATGGAAATACCTAAATTTATAAACCCTTTGATCTGTTTTTTTGGTTATTTGGTGCAAATAGCCCTCTTACCAAGTGTTCAGCAGCCGGCAATGTGGCATATGGCAATGAGTGTAATACTATAGATATATAGGTCTTAAAAAGTTTTAAAATATTCCTTCCGACAATTTGTCACTGGCTTATATGATTCAAAAACCGGCAGTTGTCTGGGGTGGGAAGGGAGGGGGGGGCGTTTAACGCCTTCTGCCGTTTTTTCGTTATAACTCAAAAACGATAATAGCTATAAACATGAAACTTCAGGTACCTTATCCTACTTAAATTTGATATCTTTTTTGCGAATATGAAGCAATCTTGTCAATAAATTGTGAAATATAGCGATTTTAGTGATGTCACTACACGCGGTTTTTACACATAAATCAGTTAAACTTAAACAAACCGTCCAAAAGGTAACAAAACAAGCAACATGCAATCCAAGAAATGATAAAGATTTTTAGTAGTAAGGGCTACAAAATGGTGTACTTGAATATTCAATTTTTTGTGTTTTTGACCCTCAAAACTTAAAAAATGTAATTCTTTGGAAAAATGATTATCAAATTTAATATTTCAAAGATATTGAAAATCCGGAACATATGTCAGATAACTTTATTCACACAACTTACATACCATATTTAAAAATGAAATCATTATTTTTGACTGAGTGATCGCATTTACAGTGCTGGTATCTCATGACGTCCAATACTTTTTATTGCGTTTGGGGCTTTTTATGCACAATGATATATGACATAAAAAATGAAAAGCAACTTATTTTCTAATGAACATAATACTTGGTATAGAAACACGACTTTTTGGCTTTATATCTATGCATTTGAAAAAATGGCATTTTCTTACCGTTACTTTTGGACTTGGCTTAACCTTTACTTCATATACATGAAGTTTGTTGGTCAAATTAGTATCCACTATCGCTTTCCATGCGTACAATGATCCATACAACATGGTGTTTGCATGGCTTCCGTAGAATATTTTGTGTATTGTGACCTTTGTGACCTGACCACCTACCTTTGATCTTTGCTAAATTCACTCGATCACATGGCGGATGTGTAATCAATATCGTTAAGGGCATTTGGGTAATTATTGGCCACAATCGAAGCTTTTGATGTAAAGTAGGCTCCATAGCAAGCAAAATGCCTTAATTTTGACCTTTGACTTGACGGTGACCTGACATGTGACCCTCAAGTTGAAAGATTTGAGCGTGCGTAGATGTTGTCTCAATGAGTGCTTTCGAATGCCGTCTGCCGCGTCTCGCTGCGGACTCATTGGATTCGGCAAGGTAACCAGGGGTCGTTTAACGCCCGTCAATGGTTTTTCAAGATCAGACCCCAGTCCATGGCAGTCATGCGGGTTAAACCAACTACCAAGTGCGGGAAGAGGTGTCTGCAAATCATGTGCTAGCAACCACAATTTTTGTGTAAAGGGAGACCGGGATGCGAAAATGGGCCAAGGCAGGGGTGTCGCCGAGATTTTGTAGTGGTGGTGTAGTGTGTGGGCGGGTGGGGAGTCGGCGAAAAATGAGAGGAAATTATCCGATTTGTATGCGTGTATTTAATACGTTTTGCAGCACTCTATGTGGATTTTTCATTGTCAAAAGTTATCTTGTTTAACCTATGCCGCGGACTGATAATAAAACGTTCTTTTATTAAAAAGTTATTTGTTTAACCTATGCCGGGACTGATACAAAGTATACGAATTGGTCGGGAGGGGGCTTATTCGACCTCCCCCCCAGATCTCGAACTCCCATTATCAAGAAATTTGATCAGTTGATAGGGTTTACAAAAACTTTAATTTGTTGAATTTTAAACACCCTGGGTCAATATCTTCAGGTGAAATGACGTCATCAAAAGTCATATTTGCCAAAATATGATTTTTTTCCGGAAACTTTGCCATTACCTCGAAAACTAGAGCAGCTAGGAAGGAATACGAAAAGACCACTGGGAAAACCAATTTTAAATTTATCTTTCGTTAGCTTAACATCAGAAATGACCTCAGGCAAATAGCTTTTGTCTATTGAGGGTCATCCAGGGGCTCCGTCATCGGGGGGGGGGGGGACGCGTCCCACCAACATTTTCAGGATTTTTACATTAGGCCTATTGGTGTTGCGTGGAAAGAATGAACTTCAGAATGCCTCCGTCCCCCCCTAACTTTCGGGAGGTGGCGTCGCCCTTGAGGTCATCAAATGTTCCTAAACAAACCTGTTTGTCAGCAACAGTTTTGTCGTAAATAACTTTTTACCTTTAACATATATAGTTATATTTTGTTGATACCATCGTGTTTCTCTCGTAAATGTGGTTCAACACGTATTAATTTGAATAAGTTTTGTTCAATTCCTAAATTTGGCCCTGGATTAATATCAAGGTCAAGGTAACCTAAGTCGGTTAAATTGCATATGAAAAGATGTGGCTAGACGAGACAAACGTGTTTGCACCAGTTACGAGTCTATACGGTCATGCTGTCACGAATTATCGACACCAAAGTGTTCGTGACCTTGCATGACCTATCAAAAGGTCATTTACTAATAATTGCATCCGAGTCATCGGAAAGGGCCTAATATGACATGATACTGAAATAATTTGATTGCAATACTGTATGATAACTATTTTGAATTTTTCGTCATATATTTTTAATGGAACGTTAGTATTTGACCTGACTTATTCAGGCCATCAAAATTTAAAGATATATATATCTGAATTTTCAACTCTATTCTAGATATTCATTGGCATTGTTTATTTCATACATCCGTTTCTTGAAACTTATAAATTGTAACAAAATATATATTATTTTGAAACAAAATAAGTTTAAAAATGATAAAAAAATCAACATTTCGAAATTTTTTGAGAATTGCTATCTGAAACTCTTCCAATCTCTGCCGCCGATTTATTGTTTCTAATTCTTGCTAAATCAAACAATTAATCCACGAGTGATTTGAACACATGCAAAGGTTTTTGGTCAAGATGCAAACATGCCCCTAAAAACGGTCATGACTTCCCTCCTAATGCGGACGTGTTTTTTAGAATAAAAAACATCACACATACGATGCGCAAATGGAAAAGTTAGGAAAAGTTCACAAGTTTTAATGATTCTAGGATGGCTATGGTAATGACACTGTAAATCGCGACACAACTCAGGGGGGGGGGGGGTGTTTTAGTCCCCCGGACGCGAAAGGGTAAGCGATTTTTCAACGGGTTTTTCCTGATAAACCCCAAAAATGCAGGCGGTAGCGTAAGTAAAGGATAGAAGCTAAAAATGTGATTCATTCAATTAAGCGTTACAACGAACCGAAGACGATGACGGTGACTTCATTATGATGATGGTCACCGATGTGATGCCGCAAAGTGGCGTGAAAATGTGACTATCTTAGGTCGTGACAAAATTAAATGTAATATTTGAACCAAACCGTGAATGAAACCAAGCCTCAGGTAGTCCCTTTTCCTGGTTGCACATCTCGGTATGATTACAAATTGAGATAAAGTTAGTTTTTAATATACCATAACCTCGGATAGTATATCACGATGGCCGGTGGCAGTCAGCGCTCAATAGTGTAGTGATAATAATAACCGTTTTTACAAAGGATTGATTTGTACCCTGTGGTACCCAGTAGTACCCGGTAATTTGTCGTGCGTTTTGGGTAATTGAGTCTAGGAACACGTCTTTTCCCAGATATTTTTGGTATCAATTGAAACTTTATGAATTTATGTACAATTATCTGGTCTTACAATACGAAATTTCCCGTTAGTTTTCTTTGTATAATCAAATTCATAAACACATATTACCGGGTACTACCGGGTACTACCGCTTGGTAGCACGCGGTAATATGTATTGGTTTGAACTTGATTATCCAAATAGAATAATTCAGCATACAATTATTTACCGTAACTTCTCAAAATAAAGTCAGACATTATGGTTGATCCCAATGAACTAAATAAAGTTGGTCATGGGGTTTCATGGTTAACCTGAGACCTTTGCTGATGATTAACCCTATTCCCTGCTGGCGGCCAGAATTACGTTAACCTGCGAGTAAGGTAATGATGTCGGGTAAGGTAAGGAAGTAAGAATGTCGATTCTACCCCTCCCCCATAGATCTCGAGAACCGTTTGTCCGATTTCAATTGGATGAACACTATTCGTTTCGTCGTGTCGAAATCTTTCTTTTTGAACCCCGAAATTGGTTTTTTGTTCAAAAATGGTGGGCCAGGGGACA
>VOPJ01007929.1:0-17165 GCA_014673585.1 Semibalanus balanoides
GGGCCCGGTCACAACAGGGCCCGGTCCTTGCATATTCTTATTGCGGGCCCGTTTCTGGTAGGGGCCCGATCTTGGTCAGGCCCGATCGAGGCAGAGGCCCGGTGCTGGCAGAGGCGTAGCATGGGGCCCGGTTTTAACAGGGCCCGGTCCTTGCATATTCCTGATGCGGGCCCGTTTCTGGTAGGGGCCCGGTCTTGGACAGACTCGATCGAGGCATGGGCCCCGTGCTGGCAGAGGCGTAGCATGGGGCCCGGTCAGGACGAGGGCCCGGTCACAACAGGGCCCGGTCCTTGCATTTAGTTATTGATAAGGCCCCTTGGTCAGGTCTGATCGAGGCAGGGGGCCCGGTGCTGGCAAGATGAGTGATTGGGGCCCGTTCAAGACGAGGGTCCTGTACACAATAGGGACGCTCCTTGCAAATTATTTGATTGCCCTGTCCGATAGGGGTCCGTCCTTGGCAAAGCCCCGATCGAGGCGGGGCCCCGTTCTGGCAGAGGTAGATATGGCCTGTCAAAGACAAAGGCCCGGTCACAACAGGCCCAGACCTGGCGTATTCTTTTGATACGGGCCGTTTCGGCAAGGGCCCGTCTTGGTCAGGCCAGAATTCGAGGCAGGGGTCCGTCTGTAGCAGCGTAGCAAAGGACCCATCAGGCTGGGGCCCGGTCGGCCGGTCACAACAGGGCTCGGTCCTTGCATATTATTGATACGGGCCCTTGGTCAGGTCTGATCGAGGCAGGGCCCGGTGCTGGCAAATGAGTGATATGGGACCCGTTCAAGACGAGGGCGCGTACATAACAGGGACCTGCTCTTCATTATTGTAGTTGACCCCTTCCTGATAGGAGCTCGTTCCTGGCAGAGGCCCGATCGAGGCAGAGGTCTGGTGCTGGCAGAGGCGTGATATGGGGCCTGGAAGTGGTCAGGACGGTCGAGGGCCAGGTCACAACAGGAACCCAGCCCTGGCTTATTATTCATACGGGGCCTCCATTTCTTGGTAGGGGTCCGTCTTGGCCAGGGCTGATGAGGCAGAGGGTCCGTGCCTGGCAAATGAGTGATATGGGGTCCGTTCAAGGACAAGGACCAGTAACACAACAGCCCTGCTCCTTGCAAAATATTTGATATGGCCCCTTCCTGATAGGGGCCCGTTCCTAGCAGAGGCCCAGTCGAGGCAGGGGTTAGGTGCTGGCAGAGGTGTGACATGGGGCCCGGCCAGGACCATGGCCAGGTCACAACAGGCCACGTTCCCTGCAAATTATTGATACAGGTCCGTTACTGGTGGGGGCCCGTTCCTGGCAGAGGCACGTTTCTGGTAGGGGCCCGATCAAGACAGGGCCCCGGTGTTGACAGAGGCGTGATATGGAGCCGGGTCAGGTCAAGGGTCCGGTCACAACAGAGCCCGGTCCTTGCAAATTTTTGATACGGGCCCGTTCCTGGTAGGGGCCCGGTCTTGGTCAGGCCCGATCGAGGCAGGAGCCCGGTGCTAGTAAAGGCATGATATGGGGCTCGGTTAGGACGAGAGCCTGGTCACAACAGGGTCCAAGGTCCCTGCATATTCTTGATAGGGGCCCGTTTCCTGTTAGGGGGCCCCGTTGATCAGGCCCGATCGAGGCAGGGGCCCGGTGCTAGCAAAGACGTGATATGGGGCCCGGTCAGGTCAAGTCACTGTCTAAAACTAGTGGTGGTGGATAGAGCAAACATAAACTCAATTTAGCCCTATACAACTGAGAAATGTCCGTTTTTTGTTTTTGCTCCGTTTCATTGAAAAGGTTACGATAATGACTTGACCTTAGGTGACAAATATAAAAAAAATCCGAGATATTATAGTCCCTAATCACCTCATGACGTGCTATGAGTTGCATAAGCTCGATCAACCACTGTGCTGGTGGTGCTGCCGAGAAGTTGTTTGGTGGTCATGTCATTTGTCCTGACCTGGTGACCTGATCTGACCTGGCTGGGATTCTTTTTTGCCACAACGGCTTTTCTATTCATTTCAAGGTTTGCTAAAAGTTTCCAATAGATATCTCTCCGTTTTCTCTGATTAAGGGGAACACAATAAAGGTGGGGGTTGAGGAAAACCCCCCCCCCCCTCCGCGCCTTCCAGGTTATTCCTATTCCATTCCGCGAACGTAGCTAGCGTAGTTTTTTACGGACTTTGACTCTAAAGGACTTAAAGGACATGAATCTGGGAAGTTGGAAAGGAAAAAACGGCATAATTTGACCCAGTTTCTTTAATTGCCTCAATTTACGAAGAGATAATTCATTCATGCCAATAAAATACCGTGTAATCTTACTTTCTATACTTTCTATCTTTAGTACTTTCTATCTTTACTACAATTTGTTCATAAGCATCTTAAACACTTATGGGCGTAGCCAAATAAATATTGTAACGCTCAACTTCGCCGAATGAAATAGACGGTTTGCTGTTTGGCAGCAGGTATACGTTCACCGTCAATACTAGAATATTTAGTTCCTAGGGACCCGATGATTTTGGAAGCATCCAAGCCCATCAAAGACAATGGGTAGCAGATCTTTCCGAATTATACTATCTATTATTACGACATTTGACAATTTTGACGCGATCTGTTCCCCGTGCTACTCTTATTTTGACCAAAATCCAGAAAGCCTGTGCGCTGCCTTCACTTTTCAGACAGCTATGCAGCAACCATGGTTGACAATGCAGGCCCTGGATCCGTTGGTTATGCCTTCCCAAGTCATGCGCAAGACCGTCTCCACATTTGATGCGATGCTGTATGTCAGGGACCGTTTTTAATTATTTATAAGTGGGGGGGGGGCCGAACTTTTTGGCGGACACGAGGTAGGCAAAAATGGTAGCTAAAAGAAGCGATATATTGCTGTGATCGCCACCCGTTAAATCGCCAACAGGATTTATCGTCCATATATCGTTAGCGTGTATTGAAATGTAATACTCCGATAAGAAAGGACCTCGAAAAAGCAACAGTTCAGTTGTTACAGAGAGGCGCAGCCAGCCCCAACCCCTTTACCTTCGGCTAGGCCTAGGGGTTGGGGCACGGTATGTCCAGGGCTCCTCCGGCAAAGGCAATATCTCCCTGAAAAATTGTGTGAAAAGATATTACCAAGGACTTAGGCCACTATATTTTGCCAGTTGCTCCTACCCTAAAAAGTCGCAAGCAGGGACGTCCGCGGGAAATATTGTTCGTGTGAAAGTCGGTTCCAATGGGGGAGACACGTACTTCCCTCTGCCCCCTGGTTGATATCTCGCAAAAATTGTCAGATAAGCTGTTGCTTTTTCGGGGTCCTTACTTATCGGAGTATTACATTGTAATACACCCAGATCGCTATCTGTTCACCCGATATATCGCCATTTATCCCCGATTATCCCCGATATATCGCCACCCGTTCTGGATCGTCAATGCCGGCGACCGTCTTGATCTGAAAGTTTGTTGGGGACCAATTTTCATTTTTTACCCTTGGCCGACTCACTCTGCTAAGGAACAGAAAAAATATCCGCGCGATTTTTGTATCTGCACCCTCGTTTACGCAAATACTAACCCAAAAATATATCGCAATGCAATGATTTATTTTCAGACATTTGAGCATGACATAGTCATACATTGGTACATGTTATGGCCAAACGCAATGGATTTCGGCCAAATATTAAGCACAGTTACATGCACCTTGAATAGCTGCATGTAACTGCGGTCACGCCAGAGCGCTATGACGCTCCATGCGCTCGCAGTATGTACCGAGATGCAGAGAGGACAAAAATGAGACTTTTGTCTAGGCATTGGCTCAGTTAGAAATGCAACACGTCAACCAAGAAATAGCTCTATCAACGTTACAACGAAGAAACATATCCTATCGGCAGGTGTGCGCGCTGTATTTGGCAGTGTTTCCATGCTACGATAGTCAAATGCTCGTTGCCACTGTACAGATGGAAAGGTGCAAAATCAGCTCCAAAATCAAAGCAGTTTATTTATTTTTTGTATATGAAAAAATTGGCCTTGAAACTGCATCTTTGTTCTACAAACACAAGCAAATTTCCGTAGACAATGTCATTGATATAATTCAGAGTAAAAAGATCACATGATCTTTTAACCATGTGGTAAAAGACGGGTGAGGGCCGATACCTAGCTCCAAAGCTGGTGGGACGTCGCCCCCCCCCCCAGGTCGAAAATTGAGGGAGCGAGTTGCCCTCATTGTCGCCACGGTTTCCACGACCCTGCTGTTTTTGTAAAAAAAAAAATAACCATGTATCGGGCAGCCGCAAACTAATCACAAATACCAGCTACAAAATTACCGTATCGGTTCACCAGTCACCACTTCTGCATGTTGTCACTGACCTCATTTCGTCAACCCTCGACAGTGCACCACACATCAGTAGCACACGCACCTAAAATTCGCACACTTATTTAGCACATGGAGTTACCATCACATCCTTACACGCATTGACAACTAGGAAGCCCACGCAGGGGGGGGGGGGGCAGCTGGAACGTTGTCTCCAACTTTTTTAACTTTTAACTTAACGCCTATTGGTGTTGGATGGAAATAATTGACTTATAATACATCTGCCCCACCCACCCCCTCTTTGAACGAAGGCTCCTTGATTGACAGGAAATTACCCATCATGTAGGTATCAGATCATATGTTGAAGGGGGCCCGACTCAAAAACAAGTGACCGGAAATCCGCGATTTTCCAAAAAACAGGTGGGGCCCCCGTTCACAAGGGGGCCCGCTCCTAGGGCTTGACCCCCCCCCGAAAATGTCAATCCTGCGTGTGCTACTGCTGGCAGTGCAGCGGCTCCAAGGAAGGCTGACGTTATCAGATATGACATTTAACCTTGAGCAATCAGACTCATGTTGTGCAAAATTCGTGTGATCATTTCATCAACGCATGACTCCGACTCTCCTGACTCTGGACGCCAGTGCTGGGCAACTCAGTAGATATATATGACCTTGGCGATGAATTGTGACATTGATTGAAAGGATATGGACCAGAAGCATTACTTAGGTATTCTGGAGCATCGTGAAGCACTGGGGGATGCAAATGGTGTCAGGCCACACGTCCAGGCCTAAATCGTCCAGTTTGCCCCGCTTCACAGAATCGAGAGGTGCTCATGACCGCGTGTCACCACTTCTGCGGAGAGGTTCAGACGCGACACACCGTGTCACCACTTCTGCGGAGAGGTTCAGACGCGACCCCGTGACACGGACGTGTTCATGCAAACCAGCAGCCATCCTCACTCTCAATCCAATAACTCCCCATACTAGCGTATCTGCAGCCCGCGCCCAAATACGAGTATGATTTGCAGACAAAACATGTTGACAGGTAGTATTGCATAATACTCCACTTGACTTGCATCAATGTGGAGTCTCTGCATACATATTGGTTCCTTCTCGGTATTATTCGCTGCCACCCCCTCCCAACAGATTGTTGACAAAGGCAATGAGGTGAATCCTCAGCTCAAGATTATTCACAAAAGCAGCATTTTGAATCAGAGCATCGATAAACCATGCATTTCAAAATGTGGCTTGTGGTTAGTTTTTCAAATCTGATAGCCTTATGTTTTGCTGTGGTTCTTATCATAAGTCTTATGTTACACTGAATGTATACTGAATGCAATTAAACAAGGCATACAGCCCGGGTTATCCGGTTTCAAACAGCCTGGCATCGATATGATATGCAGCTCATTAATATGATACAGCTGATACCGGCACTGCGCGCCTGACCTACCCAAATCTATGCAAACATCTGGCTTTTTACCCAGCGCTGTCTACTGGAACTGAAAGCAGAGCGATAATTAATTTTTACACGTCGTTTGACAGCAGTTCAAACCATCGGAATAGACAAAAGCATAAAATCAGACATTCATACCTCGTTTGGTTTCCCATCTAATTCTCGCCGATTAGCATATGTGTGTCTAGCTAGCGTGAATACCATCCCTATCCTGGCGGCGCGGCGGATTTCCTATTTCGACCAGCGTCTGTCCCTCGACTCAATACGAGCCGCCTTTTTCGATAGTTACCGCCTCGATAGCGCATTTAAAGAAACGCCGCATCAAAGGGTTGCCATTGGTGGCTGGCTACCATTCATCATGAGGGGCCGAGGGGGGTGGGGGGGGGGTCACAGCTCGGGCCCGTGACCGATCCCCCTGCCTCGGCAGACAGGAGATGCCGGGATCGCACCGTGTATAATGTCCTGTCAATACGACGCCTGGGTTCCGCGCATGCAAATGGTATATACCGGGGCGGCGGGAAGGCTGGCTTTGTGGCGGACAGTCTGCGTCTGGGGCCGACAGGGAGTGAGCAGCCCTCTCTGGCTGGGAGTGAGCAGCCCTCTCTCCGGCTGGGAGTGAGCAGCCCTCTCTGGCTGGCACACGAGGCGAGACGCGCACACTACAGACACAGAATCGCTAATCAGTGAGCACGTCGGGACCGAAGGGGGAATGCAGATTCACACGGCGAGTAGGCGCTTCTCGGGAGAGGACCTTTGCACCTGGAGAAATATGACTGCGTCCTTTCGTGGTAACGGAAATATTTAAAGGCTACCTTTAAATTTAGTTGTGATAGTTTTGGATTGTCATTTTCTTGATGTGTTTTGTTGCACTTTTATATTTTATTTATAAACACAAACTTAAAGGGCAATATTAGCACCTTGGAGAAAAGTATGTAGAATGGTGGAAGAATATCGATTTAACGTGTCCGGCATTTCATATTTTGCGAAAAAAGTCAAATTTTGTCTATAAATATTTGTAAAAATAGTATGATGTTTACAATGTGAACGTTCACACCAATCTTGCGTCACCAAAGCGAGTTGTGTCGTCACAAGGAGGCTTATCGACGGGCAACTTTGCCGCCGCCCTAGTGACAGCTTGCTGTGCCGGCCCCACTGTGCACGATGGGTGCACCGGTGAGGCTTGGAAACAGCGACTGGCTGGGTCCGACCGGCGCTCGCTGCGCCGGGGTAGGGACTGGGGGGCCGCATAGCTGACACACTAGTGTGCCGAGCGCCTGACGGACATGCGTCGTCGGCGGGTCGGGACGGGCGCAAGATAACTGAAAATACTGGGCGGACCGGATTCAAAAAGCGAAGTGCGAGTGGCAATCAAGTGGAGTAACTACTGATGACTATGCAAACGTCCACGGGATTTTGACGTTAAATTATGACCACATATGCAACGGTTTGCGTTGAAACTCAGCAAACTAGGATTCGCTTTGGAGGGAAAATTCGGATTTGGTTTCTCAGCACACCCGACAACCTGGTAACTCAGTTAAAACTTAAAATTGTTTAAAAGGTTGCTCCTATTCCCTTTACGTATTCACAAGAGGATAAATTCTCCATTTTGATGTCATGTATATCTGCCATTTCGTCAATGACACATATTTATCGTATCACACATTGATCGTGCCTCAATTGTGATAGACTGATAGAAATAAATAGCTTGAACGAGAACATCTAAGGACTAAGGATCCATCCTATTCTCTGGTTTGAATGCTGATTTGTAAACAAATCATCTGGCCAGAAATGAAGTAAGTGCGCCAAGAAGCGCGACAACGTCCGTGATGGTCAATGCAAAAAATCACCGACACTAAATAGGTCGCTGTCGATGTGCAATGTGCATCGATTAGCTTCCGATTTAATTGCCAGTTTGTATTGTTTGTCACTTTTTGGGGAAAAAATCATGATAATATAAAACATAGTGTTATATACAGCCAGAGACAAAAATTTACAAAACTCCTAATCTTGAAAATTAATGAAACAAATGTCAAAAATTGAGGGTCGCAACCACAACTAAACTGTCGTTCATATGCATTGGTTAACTGCTAATGGTTACCTTTTTATTAAATGGCTGTTCATTGTAGAGGATCGTTGGGCATATAATCACAAGCAGAACGCAAACTATATTTTCCTCTTCATGCAGGTTTGGCTGTTCCGATTAAAGAAACAATGCGAGGATATTGACAAGCCGGAGTCAAACGCTTCCAAGAAAAGAGGCAGATAAGCGCTCAATGAAGCAGATATGGATGATGAAGAACAGGACAGCACGGCACCGTTGCTGTATGTGCGTAGACCATAAGCGTTATACATTAGCGAATGCAACTCGGTCAAGGGCGGACCAGCGCGTCTCGGGGGGGGGGCGTTTTTGAGCGAACTTACCTACCCTATTTTTGAATTTCTTCACCGATTTGGGTCACTTTATTTTGCAGCCTCAGGGTTTATAATGTTGCTATTTTTTGTTAAAAGTAGCTTTTCGACCTTTTGGGATGCCGAAAAATGTCAGCTTGCAGTTTTTGTTGTTCCGACATTGCCTTACACTGAGCAAAGCTATGTCAATTGTAGCTGTACCCAGAGGCATCGCCGATAATTTTTAGTGGGAGAACGGCTAAAATTACGAAAAAAAACACCTATTTTTATGCTTTAATTCAATCCTTTACAGCTTTGCAATGTGGATTTGCATGGTATAGTTAAGTAGGTACTTATTTAGCGCCGCGAAATTGTCTTACGGCTTTGCCTGATAAAACCCAGAAAAATAGTCGATGGGCCTTATAAAGAATAAGAAGCTATACATGATATTAATTCAATTCACCGTTACAACGAACCAAAGACGAACCAAAGACGAACCAAAGACGATAGCGATGACTTGGCTATGACGATAGCCACTGATGTGACGCCGGGAAGCGGCGTGAACATTTAAATTTCAGGTCGTGGAATTGTTTTTTAATACTGGAACCAGACTGTAAGTGAAGCCAAATCTCAGGTAGCCCTTATTCCTGGTTGCACATCTCGGTATAATGAAAAGTATTTAAATAAAGGTAGTTTTTCATATACATATTTTTCGGATAGTAAATCACGGTGACCGGTGGCAGTCAGGCGTCAGCGCTCAATGGTATGGATATTAAGAATATTTAATGTGACAAATGTAAAAGCGAGTGAAAGATGCCTATTTTTATATAATCATTCATGTTTATAAACTTATTTTTAAGCTTATTTGAGTTATTGTTTTAAGCTTAAAATAGTTTAAACGATGTAATTATATTTAAAAATAGGTCTTTCTTTATCGTTTTACGTTGTCATATGAAATATAACTGTATACATATGTATAGAACTGTAAAAACATGGTAAGTGCAAATGGTTTGAAAACAGAAAGAGGCAGAACGACTTTTCCGCACACAAATGGTCCCTGCAGATCTGGAGAAGCCTGGGGAGAGAGGGCTCCGGGAGATGGTACTGGCGTGGTCCCACTGTTAGCTCTTCGGTCCAGCAAGTTGGGCACCATTGGAGCAGCTTCCGGGTGCCAATGTCCGCGTCTTCGCGTTCGCGTCGCCTTTTTTCGCAACTCAGCAGACTAGCTAAACATTTAGCCCGCTTGAAAGTTAATTTTGTATGAAGGCCCTGGTGCCCGATTACCGCCAAGAAAAGCCTCTGCAAGAAATTTAATGTAATTCATTTTCCCATTCTCCAAATTAACATAAGCAATTGGGAAACTTGTGTCATGCCGCGAAGCGTAAATAAGTTTTCCATTTTTGGCTGTGGATAGCTGGATTTTGACTGACCATGCTGCAAAGGCAATTTTGCGATAATTCGCATTAAAGGAAATAGTTCACTTTTGTTTTCAAACACAATTTGATTATATTTTCAAATACAACTTCTTTTCATAATATTGTTGAGTGCTCGTGCGAGGAACATGGGTAATTTGTAGGTATATCTATTATTTTCATAATGTCAAAAATAGCCATACATCGCGCCGATTCAGGACAGAAGGACGTAAATGATTAATTTTCTCAAAACTATTGCGTACTCTTCGCAACGTCAAACGTGGCTCAGCCAATCAGATTCGAATGTATAGTCGCGTAAGACTACTGTATAACCTCTGCCCAGGTGTGTGAGGCCCACAATCCTTCAACAAAAGTCAAATGTATTCAGCCCAGAAAACTTGCAGTTCGTTTTTTAACACGGGCTACAAAACTGCTATCTCAGTTCAAAACCCATGTTGAAGGTGAACTATTTCCCTTAACGATTGGGAAACTTGTATCATGCCGCGAAACGGTGCGAAATTTTGCCTTTTTTGCTGTGAATAGCTGAATTTTTACTGCTGCAAAGACAATTGTTATGATAAATTGTTACTTTTTCTCCACCGTTTTTTTTGTGGGGGGAAACATAGTTTGGCCTCTTCTTGAACGGTCTTGGGAGGGGCTTGGCCTTTTGTACATTTTACAGAGTCCGTTGGCCCCCTGGATCCGCCTTTGTCGGTTACTGTTATTAACTAGTGTTATCCGTTGAGGTGAAATGTTTACTCTGTGCTGTTGTCGTTTTTCTTCCTTAGTTTGTTAAATACATTTATTTCTTTAACTGATTCTTTAACATTTGGCTGTATGGCTAAAACTTCATACAAATCAAAGGACATATTTAATCACTATCGCATATTTATCCTGAACAGAGTTATCTTCCTCAAAGTGATCCTTATAACTCTATATATATCATATTTTCCCAGCTTACAAAGTCCGCTGCACCGTTGTTTTGTGGCCTTAAACACATCCAATCCAGGTCGGAAACGTTGCAAGCGCCACCGAAATTGTTCAGTTGTGACGTCACAATTTATAATCAAGAATGTTTGTTAATCAAATACGAAAAGTTAAGTGGTATATTTGGGACAGAAGGCGTTCTAAGTTGCGCTTAGGAGGTATATAAAGAACGAGAAAATAAATATAATTTGTAAAGCATAATAACCTAATATCTGTCCCCAACCCCATTTGTGAACGTAAATAGGTATATGTCACATACATTTAATGATTTTACATTAACCGTTTGTTTTGTATAGAGCTTAGTGTTTGCACAAAAAACATAGTTGTCAAAATTAAGAATATAAAATACCACACGGGGCCGATAAATAATTAATTTAGGACCAAGGTCGTTGTTTGATTTTTCTCCCGATACTGAAGGTCGAGGGTGGAAAATCCTGCAACGACCGAGGTCCTAAATAAATTATATCGGCCTAAGTGTGGTATTTATTTTACCGCTATGGAAACTGCGTTAAAAATAGTTTGGTAAAATGTATATGCCCGGCGGGCCGAAAGCTTTGACCAATTGACTTAACATTGATTGTATGAGAGCTGAAAACCTTTTATCATATGTCTCAGTATGTTTCTAGCATTAGCGCAAGCGTGTGGTAAAAGGCCTTTTCAGCTCTCAGAAAATCAATTGGTCAAAGCTTTAGGCCGCGGGCATTTTGTTGTTTTTGTCCATTTGTCTTTCGCGTTTTTTAAAACAAAGGTAGACATTGATGAAAATAAATAACACACCAGTGCTGAAACACGTCCCTCACGCAAATAGCGTCTGCAACATCCATGAAATCACGCAACTTGTTTTCCGTCGTGTCTCGCTCGCGTCTCGCCACGCGCTGCGGTCTGCTGCGAATCGCGGCGGACTGCGGCAGATCTCGCTCCTAGAAATCGCGGTCTCTATTCGCGCGCGAGAGAGTTGATCTAAAGGCTAAAACAACACACTCGCAGCAATCGCGTCTGCAACATCGCGTCTTTGTGGGCCGTCTTGATCGAAAATTCGTCTCGCACGAATCTGTGCGAAAGTTGCATTGAGTCACTCTCTAGCGCGCGAGAATAGAGACACCGCGTTCAGGAGTCGGAGTCTTGCCGCAGTCCGCCGCGATACCGCAGCGAGACGCAGCGCGGTGCGAGCACCGCGGAGCGAGACACGAGCGCGAAGAGTTGCCGTGCTTTCAAGGAGGTTTGCGAGACGCGAGATTTGCGCTGCGAGGGAGCAGTGTTTCAGCCTTAATGCATTTTCAGGCACGATTCTGCGGCGAGAATGAAATTTTTCGAGCGAGACGGCCAGGCGCAAGACGCGATTGCTTGCGAGACGCGATTTGCCCGCGAGTGCTGTGTTTCAGCCTTTAGGCCGATATAATTTCTTTAGGACCTTGGTCGCAGTGGGATTTTCCACCTTCGACCTTGGGTCTTGTTTTTCATCATCATCGAGTCTTGGGCGGGAAATCCAACAACGACCTCGGTCCTAAATAAATTATTTTATCGGCCCGTGTGAAATATATTATTACCACACTCTCGCGCTATAATGCTAAAAACATACTGAGACACGTGCTAAACCGAAATACCATGACCTTTTCTCGTAAGAAATTAAAAAATCCAGTGATCGAAAATAAGCTATTATATTCTTTTTGATGATTTTGAATTATTAATTTCTTTGAGAAAAGGGTCATGGTATTTCATTTTTAACCTTGTGTAGTTAGAATTAACACCAGTTTTGTAAGGCTACGAAAAAATATTGTTTTGCAGCTTTCAGAATGTTAAAAGGGGTTGCAAAGATGAGATAAATTCGTATTTATATTCTGCGCATTGCTTTCTGTTTTATAGAACTCCTGCATTACTCCTGTGTCAGCCTGTGTCTGGCATTTCCATGTTTCAAAAGCTGTGAGTGAGATCAGCAAGTAAAAGAAAAGCTTTATAACACAAATAACTTGTCCATTTTCAATTTGCAAATGCAGACCTTACAAACAATGACGGGTCTTGGCATCCACTAATCCCGTTATCGTTGATGCTTTTGCGTCATTGCCTCATTGTAGTTGACCGATAGCCCTGTTTCTATTTTAGACTACCAAAGCTTGTGCCGTGTGCAATTCAGAGCGTCGATTTCGCCCATATCAGCCGATATCTGGCCAAGTCAACTCGAGTGTTTTATGTAAGTTCACCTAAAGAGAGATCACATTCGCGGAGTGTTTACCTTTTCAGCCGGTCGCAAACAGGATACCCAACGGATTCAGTAGTGCCTGCACTGTAGCCAGGCGTCGAGTAGGGATTTGTTGGGTTTATCTTATCGGCGGAGACTGTTGGAGGAAATGGGACACTTGACGCATTGCAAACGGAGCTTTTCACTGTCTCCGTGATAACTATGCACCCGGAGGTGGTCATGCACGGACGTAAGGCCCCAGAGACCCCGGAGACCCCGGAGACCTGTACGGAGGCCCCAGAGACCGAGAGACCGAGACTGTACGGAGGCCCCGGAGACCGAGAGAACGAGACTGTACGGAGGGCCCAGAGACCGAGGCTGTATACGGAGGCCCCGGAGACCGAGACTGTACGGAAGCCCCGGATACCGAAAGACCGAGACTGTACGAAGGGCCCGGAGACCGAGACTGTACGGAGGCCCCGGAGACCGAAAGACCGAGACTGTACGGAGGCCCCGGAGACCGAAAGACCGAGGCTGTACGGAGGTCCCGGAGACCGAAAGACCGAGGCTCTGTAGTGTGTCGAGAGCACGTCTGTGGCAGATAGTCCAGTGATGTTCATTTGGGCAGTTATGTGCTGACTGCATTGCCGGCAGGCTCGTGGCGTGTTGCGCATTGGTTGCTCCAGTGCAAGTTTTTGCTGGCTTAATTGATCAAGAACAGGTAACTTAATAACTGCTACAACGCTTAAATTCAGAACCACTTTTAACTCATTCAGAGTAACTAGGTCAAATCATTCAGATCTACGGCTGGCAACATTTAAACCCAGAGTCTGAAGGGCAACTCAAGCTTTCTGTAGGTGTCACGACCACGGGGTACGGTGCATACGCAGTTAATTGACACTCGGATGGAAACGGCTTAGAATACAAAAGTGAGTAGTTCGAGTCACAGATAACATGATACCTGGATTGGTCACTCAATTGTCGGCCACTTACTGCAAAGCACAGCAGTGAATGACGGTGCTGGACTCGAATTTGCACGAGCCGAGACATAAAGTGCATCAGCTTAACAGCTCCGTTTCAAATTTCGGCTCTGCAATAAGAGGCCGAAAATTGAGTGTCCAATCCAGGTATCATGTGTTCGAGTCGATCCATTTATATTCCGCAGTTGTAAAATGTAACTTAATTGCTCTCTGCACGCATCGCTGAGCTCTGTCTCAAGAGCTCGACTGTCCTGCAGCTGACCGCAGAACCCGACTGTCCTGCTGCTGACTGCAGAACCCGACTGTCCTGCAGCTGACTGCAAAACCCGACTGTCCTGCAGCTGACCGCAGAACCCGACTGTCCTGCTGCTGACTGCAAAACCCGACTGTCCTGCAGCTGACTGCAGAACCCGACTGTCCTGCAGCTGACTGCAGAACCCGACTGTCCTGCTCACTGCAAGAGTCGACTGTCCTGCAGCTGAACTGAGAACGATGTCCTGGCTCATGCGGAGCCGACGTCTGCAGCTGACTGCAAGAACCTGATGTCCTGGTCACGAGAATCCCGATGTCCTGCTCACTTGCAGACCGCGACTGTCCTGAGCTGACTGAGAGACTGACTGTTCGTGGCCACTGAGAACCCGACTGGTCCTGGCTCACTGCAGAGCTCGACTGTCATGCAGCTGAACTGCAGAAACCCGACTGATTCTGTGCGGATGTAGACCCGACTGTCCTGGTACTGCGAGCTGATGTCCTGGCTGAACTGCAGAGGAGGCGACTGTCCTGGCAGCTGCTGCAGAACCGCTGTCTGGTCACTGCTAACCGCTGTCTGCGCTGACTGCAGAACCCGACTGTCCTGGCTCACTGCAGAACCCGACTGTCCTGCAGCTGACTGCAGAGCCTGACTGTCCTGGCTCACTGCAGAACCCGACTGTCCTGGCTCACTGCAGAGCTCGACTGTCCTGCAGCTGACTGCAGAACCCGACTGTCCTGCTGCTGACTGCAGAACCTGACTGTCCTGCAGCTGACTGCAGAACCCGACTGTCCTGCAGCTGACTGCAGAGCTCGACTGTCTGCAGGTGAATGCAGAACCGCTGTTCCTGCAGCTGACTGTAGAACCAGACTGTCTGCACATGACTGGTAACCGACTGTCCTGCGCGACGCAGAGCGACTGTCCTGCAGTTACTGCAGACCCGACTGTCTGCAGCTGAATGCCAGAGCTCGACTTGTCCTGCAAGCTTTTCTGCAGACCGCTGTCCTGCAGCTGACTGTAGAACCGACGTCCTGCACTGGATGCAGAACACGTGTCTGCAGCTGCTGCAGAACCCGACTGTTTGCAGCTGCTGCAGAACCGACTGTCCTGCAGCTGATGCAGAACCGACGTCCTGCAGCTGATGCAGAGCCGACTGTCTGGCTCCACAGAGAACGACTGTCCTGCAGTGATGCAAACCGCTGTCCTATTTTGTTGTTTCCGACCTGTCTGGCTCACTGTAGAAACGACTGTCCTGGCAGCTGAACTGTAGAACCGACTGTCCTGCAGAGCGACTGAGCGCCGACTGCTCCTGGCTCAACAAGAGAATCCGACTGTCCTGTGCTGACATGTAGAACCCGACTGTCCTGGCTATCTGAGACAACTGTCCTGGCTCGCTGCAGAACCGAATGTCTTGCTGCTTGCTGTAGAAAGCCGATCTGTCTGGCTCACTGCAGAACCGATACTGTCCTGGCGCGCTGCAAACCCGACTGTCCCTGCTGTGACTGCTAACCCGACGTCCTGGCTCACTGCAGAACCCGAACTGTCTGGCTCGTGCTAGCCGACTGTCCTGCGCTGATGTAAGAACCGACTGTCTGATCGCTGCAGAAACGATGTCCTGCAGACTGACTGTATGAACCGATGTCCTGGCTCAACTGAGAAACGACTGTCCTGCTGCTGAATGCAAAACCCGACTGTCTGGCAGCTGAACAGCAGAAGCTGACATGTCCTGCAGTGACTGGCAGAACCCGATGTCCTGCAGGCTGATGCATGAACGACTGTCCTGCAGCTGATGGCAGAAACCCGATGTGTGCTGCCTGTGTGTAGAACCGACTGTCCTCAGGCTGGACTGCACAACCGACTGTCCTGCAGATGACTGCGGAACCGACTGTCTGGCTTACGGGCAGACCGACTGTCCTGGCTTTTTCAAATGCGACCGAACTGTTCTGTCAGTGACTTCAGAACCCGACTGTCCTGCAGCTGACTGCAGAAACCCACGACTGTCCTGCAGTGATGACCGACTGTTCTGCAGCTGCTGCAGAACCGACTGTCCTCAGGATGACTACAGAACCGACTGTCTGGCTCACTGCAGAACCCGACTGTCCTGGTCCTGCAGAACCCGACTGTCCTGCAGCTGACTGCGAACCGACTTGTTGCTGCTGAACTGCAGCATAGGTTCAGTCGGCGTGAAATGAGAACGTGGTTTGTAAGGTATATCGACTTTGTTTCGCATATTCTTCTCGACCCTTATTCACTAATTTGGAATAATTCATATTCAGATAAACAGCAAAGCTGAATTACCTCCGTAATTGCATGGCTTGTTTATATGCATTAAATTGCTTGTTAATAGCATAATTGCATTTAAATGCAGACAAACTATAATATGGTATTCTCTTATTGTAATCACAACACAAAGTCGCGATTTAGTCTAATGCGTCAGCTGTCTGCATTAAATCACAACATCTGTGTTTCTTGTTCGTTTTATATTGTCATGTTGCAATGCATCAATAATGAATAGAGCGAGCCAATAGCCAGTATCGAATCGAAGGCTGCTAT
The DNA here is from genome assembly GCA_014673585.1 of Semibalanus balanoides. Classification (NCBI taxonomy): domain Eukaryota; kingdom Metazoa; phylum Arthropoda; class Thecostraca; order Balanomorpha; family Balanidae; genus Semibalanus; species Semibalanus balanoides. The sequence goes on from VOPJ01007929.1 coordinate 16,460, forward strand.
TTAGGTCACGTCAAACCAGCAAGAGATTGCGCCGGCCGGGTGATATGGTAATTTCCGAACATGATCGCTCCTAATAGCTAAAGCTATATAATCACAAAGAATTACAATTGATATCTTTGAGAAATGTGATATCTATTCTACATAGTATTTCATTTCGGTGTCGTTTTCCACTAATCTAAAGCAGTTTCCTGAACTGCATTTTTTGTTCGTCAAACAATGTGAATTATACTTATACGTGTTTAAACATCATGTTTAATATATATCATCATGGTTTAACATCATGTTTCATATATCAGTGGTATATTTCTCTCATTTTCCTACATAGTCCATGCACTTTATAATTATAAAATTATAGGCTCAACTAGCACTTCTTTGCTCCGAAGGTTGTTAATTGTTCCTTTGTCTTCCGGATATATCCTGTTTATAGCCTTTACAGTTGTCTATTTCCGAAATGAATAACGTGAACATGCACAAATAGTGTTGCACTGTCGTGCTCACAGATACGTAACCAGACAGACATACACATCGACGGTGAATGCACACATTCCAGTCGGCATCGATTCTCACATCGGTCGCCGCTGGGGTTTGCAGTCGGTTGGATTCTGCTGGTGGCCCGCTCTGTTTAATTCTACCGAGGGCTCGTTTGGCTCAGTTCTGCCGAGGGCTCGTTCGGCTCAGTTCTGCCGAGAGCTCGTTCGGCTCAGTT
>VOPJ01007941.1:2500-10124 GCA_014673585.1 Semibalanus balanoides
GCAAACTCCACACCAGTGACCACCTCGGCATAGTTACACACACTCGAGAGACAGTGCAGGTACTCTCTAAGGTAGATTAAGATTGATATGAGGAATGGAAGAAGTAATGTCGTATAAACAAAACGCCAATATTTCAACAGCTTTCTGACGGCAGCAAAACTCACATAAAATTATCAATATAACAGAAGCGTACAGTACATCGCTTGTGAGAAGAGAGTTTTTGAGCACGATTTGGATCAGCTGTGTCTGCTGATTGCAGATATAACTGCGACATAACGATTTAAGAGAGCAATAATTCCGTATTACGTAACAATATCACGAAGGAAGTGACTGTGGCTCAGATGGATACACGGGAGGGACTGTGACGGCGTGTGGACGGAATGGCAGATGGAATGACGGACGGAATGACGGACGGAATGACGGACGGAATGACGGACGGAATGACGGACGGAATGACGGACGAATGACGGACGGAATGACGGACGGAATAGTGGACGGAATGGTGGACGGAATGGCGGACAGAATGAAACACGGACCCAGATAAACATTTCTTCTGAACTGCAAGGAAAACAGTCACCATGGGTCACTTCCGGAAGATCAAACCTGCTGTGGGGAATGAAGGTGGCATGGTCGTTAGCACATTCCATTTTGTCAAGCGAATAATTGTCTCAAAAACAAATAACAGTCGAATACTCGACTACGGCATACCGAATTCGCGATTGATAAACAGAGTAAAAACGTAGTTCAAAGCATCATTGAAAGAAGACACTAAGGCACACTAAGTATGTCCTAAATTATCATCTTTCCTCCTCCCATTCCTTCCCAACACTTCTGTCACTCCCCATTCCAACACACCTGTCACTCCCCTTTCCAACACACCTATCACTCCCCATTCCCCTGACGTCTCCCTTGCTACCCAGTTACCCTGTCCCCCCCCCACACACACACATACGCACCGCTACCAGTCCCTCTGAAGCCCTAGGTGCTGCAATTAACAGGCTCTCCTTCACATGTGTGCACCTAACAACACTGTGACGTCACTGATGATTAGTCAGCTTCTGACGTCACTGGTGTCCCGGAACCAGTCGCTGCGTGCACCGGAAGCTGCCGTGATCCACTGCCCAGCAGTCGGCGCTGGAAGCTGCCGTGATCTGCTGTTCAGCAGTCGGCGTTGGAAGCTGCCGTGATCCACTGCCCAGCAGTCGGCGCTGGAAGCTGCCGTGATCTGCTGCCCAGCAGTCGGCGCTGGAAGCTGCTGTGATCCGCTGCCCAGCAGTCGGCGCTGGAAGCTGCCGTGATCTGCTGTTCAGCAGTCGGCGCTGGAAGCTGCCGTCATCCGCTGTCCAGCAGACGGCGCTGGAAGCTGCCGTGATCCGCTGCCCAGCAGTCGGCGCTGGCGGCGGCCTGTGAGCCCGCGGGTGACCGACTTACAGGACCTTCACGACGCCACCACCGAAGGTCTCTCCATGCGAAATTCAAGGTCGTACGGGCGCGGAAGGTGCGGGGCCTGCGGCCACGAGTGTACAGTTATTGGAAGAAGCCGATCCCAGTGCCACAAATGCTGGACACGCGAAGGTTTGTATAGCTCGCAACGTGCCTTGGACATCCTTGCACAGAAGCACAGGGAACAGTCAGATATCGGAAACTGCAGACAATTGTCAGCTGAATAAGAGCATTCTGGATGGTGCATGACATCTTCACTCTGTAGTTCCTGCCTAGATTCCAAAGCTGAGCATATGTAGCTGTGCATAGGGCTCAGCATTGTTGTTGTATTTATCTGATTCTGACAGACATACAATCACTCCTGTCTATCAACTGGCGGTGGGTGACGTAACAGCTCCAGATCCAGTGACATCACATGACACTAATGACGTCGCTCAGTAGACGTATATGTGTTTGAGTTGTTCGCGACAGTCGGGTGGTATGGAGCAGTCGTGGGTGCTGTGATGGAGCAAGTTCTTCCGCGCTTTCCTCGTCACCTGACGCAGGAGGGACTTACATCTCCGCAGCCCCTTCTCCGGTGGGATCTCAGCGAACTGTAACACAGAACAGGAGCGTCAGCGAACTGTAACATATAACAGGAGCGTCAGCGAACTGTAACATATAACAGGAGCGTCAGCGAACTGTAACACAGAACAGGAGCGTCAGCGAACTGTAACACAGAACAGGAGCGTCAACGAACTGTAACACAGAACAGGAGCGTCAGCGAACTGTAACACAGAACAGGAGCGTCAGCGAACTGTAACACAGCATCAGGAGTCGTCAGCGAGAACTGTAACAAGATCAAAGCGTCGCGACTGATAACACAATCATTACGGAGCGTCAGCGAAACTGTAACACAGAACGGAGCGTCAGCGAACTGTAACACAGAACAGGAGCGTCAGCGAACTGTAACACAGAACAGGAGCGCCAGCGAACTGTAACACAGAACAGGAGCGCCAGCGAACTGAACCGCAAAGAACAGGAGCGTCAATGAACTGAAACACCCAGAACAGATGCGTCAAATGATTCCCAGTATCGGCCAGCTTGGTTACGTGATCGTCACTTGGGGAGGATGTGATGAAAGCACTGTTGTAATGCAATATGTTGACCAACTTTGGTTTGGCTAATGGCTTCACCAGCTTTGATCATATTTGGAGGTATTTAAGATGTAAGAATTGAATCAGCATTTCGACAATGTATCCTACCAAGATTATTAGACAGTTTCAGCCATTAATCGAAAAGAGCAATTCACCAATGAATGTTGTAAACAGTCAATTTCTATCTCATTCGCATACATCTGCATGCTCTTTTGCGAAACAGTTTACCTGTAACAGAACTATTCTTGCGACACCTTTAGTGATTTGTGAGGGTGTCCTCTGGTGCATACTGGTCACCCATGACGTCATAGTGGTCACCCATGCCGTTGAGCACTGTCACGCTGTTCGTAAAAGTCCATGCGCAATTCCAATACTGCCTGACATGACAATGTTCTCAGTAGTCCCTTCACTGTATTGCATCAGGCGTCATAGTTTGTCAAGGCAGATTCCGGGCACGACTTCCACTGAAGCCTGCAGCAGCAGCAGCAGCCGTTATTGGACCAATAGTGCAGCAGCGGCAGCCGTTATTGGACCAATAGTGCAGCAGCAGCCGCCGTTATTGGACCAATAGTGCAGCAGTAGCAGCCGTTGTTGGACCAATAGTGCAGCAGCGGCAGCCGTTATTGGACCAATAGTGCAGCAGCAGCAGCCGTTGTTGGACCAATAGTGCAGCAGCAGCAGCCGTTATTGGACCAATAGTGCAGCAGCAGCACCGTTATTGACCAATAGTGCAAGCAGTAGCAGCCGTTGTTGGACCAATAGTAAACACAGCAGCAGCCGTGTTGGACCAAATATAACAGCCAGCAGCACCGTTGTTGGACCAATAGTGCAGCAGCAGCAGCGTTATTGGACCAATATAATGCAGCAGCAAGCACACCCGTGTGTATGACCATAGTCAAGCCAGCAGCTGCCCGTTGAATGACCAATAGTGCAGCAGCAAGCTGCCGTTGTTGGACCAATGGGTGCGCGCAGAGCCGTTGTTTGACCAATAAGTGCACCGACAAGCAGCCGTTGTTGGGACACAATAGTGCAGCAGCAACAGCCGTTGTTGGACAAATATGCAGCAGCATGCAGCCGTTTTGGACCAAATAGTGCAGCAGCACTGCCGTTGTTGAGACACAATAAGTGCCAGGACACAGCAGCCGTTGTTGGACAATAGTGCAGCAGCAGCAGCCGTTGTTGGACCAATAGTGCAGCAGCAGCAGCCGTTGTTGGACCAATAGTTCAGCAGCAGCAGCCGTTGTTGGACCAATAGTGCAGCAGCAGCTGCCGTTGTTGGACCAATAGTGCAGCAGCAGCCGTTGTTGGACCAATAGTGCATTGAGGCCGTTGATACCGGCCATTGCGGCCAACCCGAAGATTGCATCGGCGGAACAGGCCATTAAAGCAGCTGCAGAGACGCGACTGGTATAGGAGCATGAGTTGCTGCTCCACGCATGCATGAGAAGTTGCTCCACGCATACCAACGAAGCAGCGCCTGTCCGAGCGGGCGGCTGCAGATTGGCCGATACGGTGGCTGGCACTGTCCGAGTGGTCTTGTCGAGATGTGCGTCTTCTTCTATGGCGTTGGCTGTGCGTACTGAGGTCACCATATGCTCAGAGATGGCCAGCTGCTGCATTCTTATGAGTTTGACTGACTGCGGGACTACGCATTACAGGCGCAGGCGGAGGAACAGTTCACTGACATCGGTGGTAGTGAAACTCCCGGGAATGGCAAGTAAAGCTCAAACCCGACTCATTTGTATGATGATCCAGTAATAACTTACGTTAATATTGCATGTTGTAAGGGAATATATAGTGCCACACGGGGCCGGGAAAATAATTATTTGGGACCGAGGTCCGAGCTGAATATTCTGACCGAGACCGAAGGTCAAGGGCGGATAATTCAATGCTCAGACCGAGGTTTTAAATAATTATTCCGTCCCAAGTTTGGTATGAAATTTACCGTATGCCACTGAACAGGATATTTCACTCTTCATACTAGTTCGTCGAGAATTTGGAAAACATTTCGGCCCGGGGCCAAATGTTTTCCCAGATCAAAAACCATTGAGCTGAAACGTTATAGCGTTCACACGTGCTAACGTTAAAGGCTATCTCGGCATATGGTAACATTATCTTAACAATGTCAGACAGTTATATTTGTTTATAAGAAAAGGTCAGACGTATACACAAACAAGCTGTCGGCATTACGCCACTATCAAGTTTCTCTACAGGCTTGATAACGCAGCATAATGCCGAAAGCTTGTTTGTAGCCGTTTTCACGATGGACTAATTTGCTTTAAAAAAAATGTTGTAACCCTCGCCATGCGGGACCGTGGGGCGAGGGTTAAAACATTTATCGCAGATTAGTCCATCGTTAAAGCGGCTACTAAAATATTTAAAAACATTGTAAAATGTTTTAAAACATTTCGCGCAAAATAATCCATCGTGAAAACGACTTGTGTATATTTCTGGCATTGTTAATACATTTATTTTTATATCACATGGCTATGATTATTTGCCTTTTTTATATTAACTATAACGATGTCATCAATCCTCGCCCACATTTATAATATATAATGATATGAAACTGGGTGCCCTCATACTCCCCCCCCCTCCCCCGTTTCGATAGCTATTGTTCGGTCTTCTCGTATGCACTCAATGCAAGTTAGTTGCAACAAACTCCAGTTACATCCTATCCGAACATCTTCGGTGAAATAATTTATGTAATTCCTCTCTACAAGCGACTCTGCACGAGTGTAATAATTTGTGTAATCTATCTCTACAAGTGACTCTGTACACTAACGACTCTGCCCCATACACTCAGCGATCAGCGACTCAGCGCCAAACAAATGTGTTGGGTCTTTAAGAAGTGAATTGCTCTTCAGCACCGTACGTCTTAACGAACGATGCACCACCATCAGCTCACTGTATGACGTCACCCATCAGCGCACTGTATGACGTCACCCACAGCACGCGTAGTAGATGACGTGTGAAGGTTCGGGAGGGTGTCAATAGGCTGCTCTATAGAGACAGCACGCGTAGTAGATGACGTGTGAAGGTTCGGGAGGGTTGTCATAGGGGCTGCTCTAATAAGAGACAGCCACGCGTAATTAGATGACGTGGTGAAGGTTCGGGAGGAGTGTCAACAGGTGCTCTATAGAGACAGGCACGCACGTAAGTAGATGACGTGTGAAGGTTCGGAGGGTGTCAAATAAGGGCTGCCTATAGAGGACAGCACGCGTATAGATGACGTGTGAAGGTTCGGGAGGGTGTTCAATAGGCTGCCTATAGAGACAGCACGCGGAGTAGATGAACGTGTGAAGGTTCGGAGGGTGTCAACAGGCATCCTCTATAGAGACAGCACGCGTAGTAGATGACGTGTGAAGGTTCGGGAGGGTGTCAACAGGCTTGCTCTAATAGAGACAGCACGCGTAGTAGAGACGTGTGAAGGTTCCGGGAGGGCTGGTCACAGGCCCTTAGCTCCTAATAGAGACAGCAACGCGTAGTAGATGAGGTGGAAGGTTCGGAGGGGAGGGTGTCAACAGGCTGCTCCTATAGAGACAGCAACGCGTAGTAGATGACGTGGTGAAGGGATTCGGAGGGTGTCACAGGCTGCTCTATAGAAGACACAGCACGCGTAGTAGATGACGTGTGAAGGTTCGGGAGGGTGTCAACAGGCTGCTCTATAGAGACAGCGCGATATCAGGATACCGTCAGCAGCAAATGCAACAGGTGGCACAAATCGATACAATTAAAATCCAGACCTAAAACAATGATTTGTATAGGCCATTATAACGTCATCGTTGTAGTAATGACGTCAGAGATAGCGCATGTTATAGTTTTCACCTCTTTATATGACATTTATGCAAGTGGACAACGCCACTGACACATTATACACCCGACCCAGCACTACACATGCATTGACACAATGCACTGACTTAACTCACAGCCACACCGTCCCGGCATGTTTATGACGTCACCGTTTCTAATCATGACGTCACCAGGGTTCCAGTGAATCCTGGCGTAGATTTCCCCGCCCCGGGCGTATTCTGGTGGGTGTCCCACCCGAACAGGAGCTGCGAATCGAGGACACTAAAAACACTTATTGAGACCTTCTAGGAAGGTTTCGATAAGAGTCCAAATCAGGGTTTTAGGTGACCCAAGTGAGAACGTATTTGTTTCGAGACACGCATTGGAGACCCTTCTGCAGATGACAAGTATAACATTTGGTCTCGGAGACCAATTATTGAATGGCAGAAGAGCATGCCGCTGCCGCTCTCAAAGTTCCCGGATGTAGCCACTAGGGGTGCCACTTTCAGGCTTGTGGCTAACCGATCCGACCCGCAAACTCCCTTCAACTACCCGACACTACCCACATCAGGCGCGTAGCCAGGATTTTTCATCAGAGGTGGGGGGGGGGCACGTCGGGAAAAATCAATTTTTTTTATCCTCAGTCATATGCTGCTGACCGGGGTAGGGGGAGGGGCGAGGTAGGGTTTGGTCGTCAGAGAATATCATTATATCTAGTGTGAATATATTGATCAGGGAATTGGGCTAGCCCCGTGCCCCCGCCCCCCTCCTCGCTACGTTCTGCCCACGTGCACATATAAAAAGGCTGCTAGCTACCGGCATGTTCCCACAAATACAATTTGCTCTAATTTTGACGACGGGGTAACGTTAGCATGTGGTTACCAATTACCCGGTGACGTCACCGTTGGCACAAAAGGCGGTGACGCAGATACATGCATAATTAAGAAGTTCTATGGTTACTGGGAACAGTGACTGGGAACACCTACTGTTCCCTGAGCTGGGTGTTCCCCAGCACCGTGCTGCACGGTGGAGATGTTTTATGGGAAGGGATATATGGATTCGACATTGAGTAACTCGCCCAATGATTTACATCATATCGTCTATAGGGGCAGTTGACATTCCATACTCTTGAGATTGAGATACCCAATCTCAAATCAAATATTTGTTGAGATACCCAGGCGCAGCAGAAGCTCGGCTGGTATCAGTGCAGTGTAATGGAGATAGCCAGGCGCAGCAGAAGCTCGGCTGGTATC
>VOPJ01007951.1:0-10124 GCA_014673585.1 Semibalanus balanoides
CCACCCTGCAGTTCGTGTTCGGCGCGAACCCCCTGCAGTGCGCGGGTTAAAACATAATACTGACCCTGACCACAATGCAGAACAATTATCCGGTTGAAAATGTGAACTGACCCTGCCAGACTTGAAATGTTTCTGTATCCATGAACGAGGACTTAATTTATCTGCAAATCGATTTAATTTTTAACCAAATTATTCTGCTGTTTTGTTTTTCTCTCTCCAACTATTATCGTGAGATGTTATGGAAAAACGTCGATGAAATTAAGCAGGTGGTTTCATTCTATCGAATTGTATTGATAAGTCACTTCCAGAAAAATAAACAAAGAAGACAGTTTCCTGTTGACGTCAAGACGTCGTGAGCCGACCATTCCAGTATCACCCAGTATCCACCTGCCTCGTTCCACCCCGAATGATCTCAGAAGGGAAAACAGAGTACGGACGCGAGCTACCGGATTTCGACGGTCAGCTTTGCGCCATTATCCTCTTCAGAGCAACATCACGTCTGTCCAGGTACAGTGCAGTATTGTTGTGCCAATATCCTCTTCAGAGCAACATCACGTCTGCTCAGGTACAGTGCAGTATTGTTGTGCCAATATCCTCTTCAGAGCAACATCACGTCTGCTCAGGTCAGTGCAGTATTGTTGAGGAAATCAGAGCTGGCGGAGTTGTAGGGACCTTCAGTGCGTTCTATGTTATATACACGATAACACTCATCACGACGGTAGACGCACATTTGGGTGTTTGAGATTCGGCACATTTGGCGACTTAAGTAGTGTTTTAATATCAGTTACGATTAACAGCAGTTACACAGGTCATAGTATATACTTAATGCGAGTGTAATTGTTCAGGGAAACATTGATGTAAGTTTTTGATAAGCCTGGTGGATAAGAGGATAAAGATCAAGGCTTTTGTTCACGACGCCTGGCTACCTTATCTTTTTGCAAAGAACATCGTGACTCTGCATGCTTTGTTAAGTGATTATCATATCTGTTGCGAGCCTCCGCCCATGAGTAATTTGAAGTATTGACGTCAAAATGTGAGGCTGATAATGACTCACATGCATTTAGTCATTATCTCCGTTCTTGGTTTACCTCTTGTGGTCAGTATTTAACGGTGGTACGTCTTAATCGCGGTTTATTTCCAAAACTTTTGAACCGCTCCGAAGCTGATAGAGGTTTTACGTAAAATCGTGCGTATTTTGCAGGAGGCAATCAGATTGGCGTACTATTTTCTCGTCAGTATTCAGGCTTTTACTTCCGCCAGAATTTCATTTCCGGAAGAAAGTAATGTCGAAACAAATTATAACCGCATGAATACGAAGGCTGCAAATCTACCGTGACTTGAACCATCACCGCAAAGACTTGACAACATCGATGGCGTCGCCAGAAGTGATGACATTGCATGGAAGCTAAGTTTCGGGTCACAGGGGCAGGTGATGATCGTGATAGCATTGCACCCAACCACAAATCAATAACGCTTCCTCTTCACTCTACCTTCCAATAACGGCGCGACCCCGACTCTGTGTGTGTCGACTGGCACGCTCACTATGACCTGTCACGTCTAAAAAGCCGCCTGCATTGTCTCATGACCTCCACCCGGGAACCTTCCGGCGGCGGTGCCTGGACCGCCAATCACTCCGTGGACTGTGTAGCGCCGCCCGGTCCCCAATCTGTCATCTTCTCGGCCGTTTTTGCCGCTCGCCGCTCGACCGCCCCGAAGCGTGACGGTATGACGGGCAGTGACTCCCACGGTTTTTGAGGAGCGGCGGCGCGGCAGCGATCGTTTCCGTGCCGACGCCGATCGAACTGCCATCGCCAAAGCAGATGCAGTTTTTACACCGTCGTCGCCCGGCCTTGAGATGAGCTGGTCGGCCAGTCGGCGACTGCTGCGTTTTTATCGGTCCTGGTCGCCTTCTTGTCGCCTGTCCCGCTCATGGTGGGCGGACTTTGCGGAGCGGCGCCAAAAGGGACGAGCTCACCGCGGCGGTCAGCTGTGCTTACGGGGAAAAAGTTTTCCCGGCCCGTTTTCGGAGCCGAACACGTAGCGGCGGCGGTGGACGTGCGTCTCGTTTATGTATATTTTGAAGAACCACGGACACGGCCAGCCGGGTCCACGCCGACTTGAAACACGGCCTGGCCCCGGGGTTCCACAAGCCCCGACCTGAACACGGCCCAGGCCCCAGGTTTCACGCCCACTCCTGACACGCCAGCCGGGTCGCTCGGCCTTCTGACAACGGCCCAGGCGGGTCCACGTCCGACTCTGACACGGCAGGCCGGGTTCACGCCTCGGCTCTGTTACACGGAGCGGCACAGAGGCGCGGTCAAGACACTGGGACGGCCCGATGCTTACACGCAGGCCCGGGTCACGCCCGACTCTGGCCAACGCCCAGGCAAGGTACAACGACCCGGACTCTGACACGCCAGACACCGGGTCCACGCCGGAACTGACACGGCCCAGCGGGTACACGCTCCGGCTCTGACCCAACAACGGCCAGGCCCGGGTCCACGACGCGGGGAACTCTGACACACGCACAGGTTTAGGGTATTCCCACCGGCCTGGAGATTCTAAACAACTCAATCGCACCTGGGGTCAACGGCCCACTAAACGGATGGTAGCGGAGTTGACACGCCAGGCCGGGGTCACGCCCCGGCTCTGACACGGCCAGGCCCGGGTCACGCCCGAAATCTGTCCTGACACGCCAGGCCGGGTCACGCCCGGCTCTTGACAACCGGCCAGACGGGTCAGCCCGACTCTGACACGGCCAGGCCGGGTCACGCCCCGACTTACAACGCCAGGCCGGGTCCACGCCCGACTCTTTGGCACGCCAGGGCGGCGGGTCACGCCCGCTTCTTGACAGGACACGCCAGAACCGGGTCAACGCCAAACTCCTGAACACGCCAGGGCCCGGGTCCGCTCGCGCTCTGACACGGCCCAGGCCGGGTCCACGTCCGCCTACTGAACACCGCAGGCCGGGTTTTTTCGGCCCGAGCGTCGAGGGAGCAATTCCGGAGGGACCCATGCTTTTTTGTCTTGTATCCTAAACGGGGGAGCAGAGGTCCGGCACCCCGAGAGAGAGCCTCTCGGGCCACGGTGCCGCGCCAGCTTGAAAACGCCTCGAACGAGCGTACGAACTTGGCACGCCTGTGACGCAGAGAAACGCTGACACACCGTAGACGCCGTGCGAGCGGGACGCCCGGCTGCAGCAGCCGTGTGGATGCGCTGGATGAACGCTAGTTTTGTAATTACCGCCAAGAGGCCCTCTGGTGAGGCGGCCGTTATCCTCAGGGGACCACGCTTAGGTATGGCTGAGGGCCCCGTTGATCGGAGAGTTTGCTAACAGTCCGGTGGTAGCCTTAAGGGTGGTTTTCATAAGAATGGAGAGTGGATTTAAAAATCGTTATAATATTCAAATAAAACGGTTTTATTTAACATTCATTTCAAACACCCTACACATCAGAAACACTGGGCGGTTGGGGGGAGGACATTTGCACACACACTCGCTCACCTTATTGGTTGGGTCTCTTACGAATAAAACGGCTCTAACGACAGCTCCCTGAAGTTTGGGATACACTTTGCTTCGGGTCTTCGGGCGGAAGGTGGGCGGCGACTGCCTGGGAGGAATTCTCTACAGTTTTCATATTTTTGAGTCCCAGCAAACTCCTGTTACTTGGTTTTCCAGCTCGTCCAGAGCTGTTAGTGTTGCCTCCTTCACCTCTGCCAGGGCCACAAAGACCAAATTGGAGCCAAATGGGGCGGGTATTAATCTGTGGAGAAAATGAAACGTTTTTTATCCATTGAGGCCCAGTTAAAGGTGAGCCTGCACGTATTCCAACCCCTTAACGACGGCCTATGGACCAAGGGTGTTGAACGACAGAGAGAGTGGCATACAAAACTAGTTATAATATTCCAAATTTATGGGGTTGTGGTGTGATCAATTTGTGCTAACATACTTAAGAGGAGTGGGTGTGTGGAGAGGGCGTGCTTCGTCATACATATTCTTTGAACGTGATTTAGGCGATTAGAAACTTGGATTTTTTAATATTGTTCATTAATTTAACTGCACACACCGTTCTTGTCGTGATTTTGTTTTTCAAATCCCCTGGTTCACGAATTGTTAATTGGTTCACCACCATTTGGCTACGGATTGAGTACGGCGGGCCATATGGTCAGTTTTTGTCTTTGGCCCTAGCAGGAGCTTTGAGGAGGTGCAACCCACAAACAAACCCTGGAGAGCTGAAGAAAACAGTAGGAGTTTGGCTGCTCCCATGGACCCTTGTAGAGAAAGAGTCCTCCGGCGTGCGGCCCATTTCCGCGGAAGGACCCAAGAAGTTTATCAAACTGTTCAGGGAGCCTGTCGTGGGAGCCGTTTATTAAATTAAGAATAGAGACAACCAAGTTATATTAAATGCAAATGTCCCAGTGGTTGTTGATGTGTAGGGGTGTTTTGAATAATATTGTAAATAAACCGTTTTATATGAATATAATAACGATTTTAAAATTGCCATTCTTTATGAAACACCCTGTAGGAAGACCAACGGTCGCAGCCCCGTCCAACCGGCAAACATCGGAGACAAGGCTAGTTCCTAGGGAGATCGTTAGTCGTTCTATGTTGATATCCGTTTTCCCGTGTATAGCTTAGTTCCGTTTCGTTTTATTCAACCGGGCTAAAGTGATCAAATTATAGAAAAGTAAAGATAAGACAGTTAGTACCTTAAGTCTAAACAAACAAACAAATGAAACGTACATTTCCATAATATGCAGACATCACACTTTTCCTGTTGTGTTCGCGTAACAAGCTTCTGTGCTTTCTAATATGGGAAAACCTAATTAACACTTCGCTAGTGCTCTACTGGCTTTCAAGCAGCGGTATCAACATGCTCACTAAATGCAAGTTAAAAAATATAAAAATATTCGTCCGAAAAGGAAATGCTTGATTGACCACAATCTAAATTACTATTTAAAGAGAGTCTGTCTCTCTGCCTGTCTGTTCGTCTACACTACATTTTTCTTAAACATTTCATTAGTTAAATGTTATGTAGTTTCGACACATTAGCATAAAATAAAATCTAAAGAATTCATTTTTCAGATCGCGTGACAACATCTATGTGTATAAATGTGTCCCCTATATTTCCCAACATCAAACTGTCCTCCTACAAGTAGTTAAGATAATGTCTGTGTTTACAAAAAATAACACGACACAAGTTCTCACCGATAATATCGCCATCTGATAAGCGGGATTTCAACTAAACGCAGCCAGCGAGGTGCATTCAACGAATTTATATAGGTGGCGCTGGTGTGCGCATCGACATTCAGCGAATATGCTATATAAGTGACGCTGGTGTGCACATTAAACGCAATTAGGGACACCATCCAAGGAAGGCCTCGAAGTATGAAGGGTACAACAACGCATTGTAGGTACGACGGGTGTGCCACGGGTTGTACGGGTTATCAATCCCTAATTGCTTATCCCTGGCTTGCACCACTACTCAACCTATAAATCGCCCAGCGGAGCGGACGGGTTAGCACTAGTATCCACTATCCAATATCCAGTCTTTCCCGGTACTCTTTCATCCCATGGTATATATGAATTGTGACAGGGTTTTGGGTTCTTGACCGGTTTCGCGGCCAAAACCAGACCAAAATCTGTGTTTTTGCTGCACTACAAAAAACTATCCGGGCAAGTTTTTTCACGAGAAAGTCGAATCTGAAATCGAAAATAGCAAGACATCGAACTATTTTCTTTCATTCCGTGAAGGTTTATTGCCTTGCAACCACTTCTCGTCTTCGTGCGGTTGACTTGTAAAAACCCACATTTTTAAACGCGTTTTGTAAAAAACTGTGCTCCTTTGCTTTTGCTAATCCTGCCCGTATTCGGCAAGGAAAAAACAATACGTATATATTATACAGGAATGTTTAGGAATATGTATTGGTTTCCAGTCGATTTACTGCGTTTTTTTGTAAAAAAATAAAATTGTGATTTTTTACAAGTTGAATGTCAAACAACAACACACGAGCACGAAAACCATTTATTGCACAACCAATATAGCTCGCAGAAGTTTGCCAATGACACCATTTTGCTCCTGAGGCTTTGCTCAATCGATTCATGTGCAAATTTGTGCTATTTATAACCCGGATAAGTGTTGTAGAAGAATGGCTTGATGGGAAATTGTTACTAAATTGGCCTATTTGAATATAGTTTTATTCTGGTCGGATCGGCTAAGATCCAACGCAGCGTCTAAATAAAATGCGAGGAACAAATTGAATCAGATATAATCTGAATAATTTGATGTGGAGACAAACTGTATTTTGCCCATGAGGCTCGTGCCTGGCTCAGGAAGCGCGAGATACCTCCATTTTTTAAGCATGCTCGTAACGTGCATTATGCCCTGCTGTTCCTGTTCTATTCCTTTCCTTTAAGATCGGTTGAAAACTGACGCGTGTACCTATATTTGTTTACATCCGTGTCCGCAAAACCGGTCAAGAATCCGAAACCCTGTCATCTTGAAGCAAATAGATATAGGTGATATTCGGGGACGTGGCAAAGTTAGGATGAACGCAACGCTGGCCTTAGATATGGATTCAATTTGAGATGGCCTAGAGCGGACCAATGGCACAGGTTGACCAACTGCTGCTGTAGAAAATCTGCACCAGCAGTAGATTTCCTTGCAGATTATATTCAGAAATAAGTAAAAAGCGGCGCCCTTCCGGCTTAAGCTTGGTCGTGTCGGCGGTGTCAGAACAACACTCCGATGTGAGCTTGCTTCCTTGCCAAGTTATAACGCAGCATTGTTTGAGCATGCAGTTAAAGGTTTTACAGACGCATTAGTTCCATGCTCGTGGCAAACTCTACCCTCCAAACTCGGGCTATCCAGCCTTCCGACGACTCAACAGCCGTGCAACAAACAACCTTGCGAATATTTCCCCGTGTCCCTCAGTGCAGCTACATCATGCTTTTTTATAAAAATGTTTATGCTCGAGAACGCAGGAGCTTTTAGAGTCGAGGTAAGCGATTACAATCAGAATTAGTCAATTATCAGTCATTGGTCGACTTGCTTTAATGGTTATCGAGAAAAAAGCTATGTTGCACCCGTTATGGAGTACAGCAATTTTACCAATATTGTAATAGATACCTATATTGTTTATAATTAAAGCTTGTTTTCGGTTCGCTTTTGTTAATGCTTTGATGATCATCATTGGTGTTTTATGGCGCCCAGACAGCGAAGGTTACATGGCGCTCATCGCTAATGCTGTTTAACACTTAACGGCCGACTGATATACCTATATGGTCGTTATTGTAGGACTAGGCGTCATACAACTCATTGTCTGATTGTTCCCTAGGAGACCAAACATAGCAAGAGATCTGCCAGATAAATAGTATGTGTGGTGTTCGAACTATTTTGGGAAAATAATTAATCTACACACGCCATCATAATAAAGCTGAAACTCAGTACAAAATATTACTAACAGCATAACAATACAGTTGACGTCAACTAGGCATCACCTGACCAGACCCGTGGTCAGAATTTCGTCCCGGGGGGAGGGGGCGCCTCAAAAGAGCACTTCCCGAACGTTAAAAACCTCCTCCCCAAAAAAGTCTACGGATTTCGGCCACTTTATTTTGTGATGCCCCTTTTTTCTTCAACTTGTAATTAGCTGGATTGGACCAAGACCATCAGGACTAGTGGTGCCAGTTTCAGAAAATATTTGTCCAATGTCCAACCGATGTCATGATCCACTGTCGCCTGTGTCCGAGCGTCCGAAGATCCATTGATTTGTCACCGAATTTGTCCTGAAAGCAGAAACAAAATGTATTTTAATATGGAATGCAAAACGTCCAGTGTATCATTCCATATAGTAGGCATATATAAAGCATTTTGGGTGTCAATGTACGTTAGGATATTCAGAAGCCAAAATCATTATATATCCATTTAAATACACGACAAGCCATCCTTGGGCATTGGGTATGTCCCGAATGTCCTATATAGAATATGCTTATGTCTGTCTCGTACCTGAGAGAAACAGCGCGATCGGTGTTCGGACAAATTCAGATTTCCGAAAATGTTCGCACCGATTGGCACCACTAATCAGGACCCTCAGAGGCCCATGAACCAGGCACGTAGCCAGTATTTCGACCAGGGGGGGGGGGCGCCTCGAAAGGGCACATTCCCGAGCGTTGAAAGGGTCCAGAAGAACGGATGGAAAGGGTCTGCTCCCTCTGTACTGGCCAGGGGCCCATTTGGCATGTTCATGGGCTCTTCTGACCCGCCCAGGGGCCCTTTCAGTCTGGTCAGGGGCCCCTCTGACCTGCACAGTGGCCCTTTGAAATTATCAGGGGCCCTCTGGTCTGGCCTGCTCAGGGGCCCTTTCTATCTGCTGCACTGGCTGATTTTTTGCCCTACCGACATGCTCAGGGGCCCCTATTACCTGCCCAGGGGGCCCTCTGTGCTGGCTGGGGGCCCATTAAACATGCTCAGGGGCCGTCTGACCCGCTCAGGGGCCCTTTCGGCTTGTCCAGGGGCCCCTCTGACAAGCAAAGGGCTCTTTTAAACGTCCCAGGGCCCTCTGGTCTTTCAGAGGGTCGGTCTTCCGACTCTTAAAGAGCCCATGATACCGCGCTTCGCGTGGTCTCGTCGGTAGAGTTCGACATGGCTGAACTTTTCCTTGGCCTAGCCGCCCCGCAGCCATGGCATCGCAGCCACAGCCAGCCACAGCCATTCCCAAATGTTAATGGCTGGCCGTGAGGATTTTGGTAAATTCATATTATGTGTTTATTTTCAGTCTTCTGTTATGGCAAACATGCCAAGGATTCTTTTAACCATAATTATTTTGATGAAATTGATGTCAAAACAAAAATCCCAGGTAGACTATGCAGCCACAGCCGTAGCCACAGCAATGATCTAGAGATTTTTAATTCCGGCCCACCCCATTGGCCATTGGGTTCGGCCGGCCATGGGGATAGCCGCCCCATGTAGAACTCTACTCGTCGGCTCCTTTTCGAGGGCCCACCAGGCCTCAAAAAGGGCCCGCCAGGCCTCGAAAAGGGCCCGTCAGGCCTCGAAAAGGGCCCGCCGGGCCTCCAGGAGGGGGCGGTCGCCCCCGCCGCCCCTGGCTACGTGCCTACACCTGACTATCACGTATGTACACGCAGAGAGATGGGCCCTCTGCACATCTCTGCGCCACATAGGTACTGACTGTCGGCGGGCCCGGCAGCCATCTATTGCTTCTATTCTGTGTGGCGCGACCAAGACTATAAAGAACCAGCTCATGCGCCATTCCCATCAAATGTAGGTCGCAGAAAAATCCGCGCGACCAATCCTTGGATCACACGAGCTGACCAGCACGCAGCAGTAAGTGTATTGCCACTGGTTGTGAAATATTCATGGTCGGCGTTAAGGCCAATACGACCATTAACCACGGTTGCCGGTGCCGCCTGCACGCCGCACCGATTGTATCTCTCATGAACCGTACTTTCGGCCGCCGCAACACCTTACTGTAACTATCTAGCTACAGATTACGGCCGTATCGGGCGATCAGCGCTGACCGACCCGCGGTTTACCCACAGCCTGTCGCCTCCCGAACTGATCAGTCATGTTTCCTTGGCGGTTGTCGCTCGTGTCGGCTTCCCGCCGCGACAGCTGCGGGAGATCGGCTAACGGTTCCTCTATCCGCGTACGATGAATCGCTATTTATATCGGTACGGTTTATCTCTAAAACGTGCCGCGCCGTCCCCGGAAGCGGCAGCATCCGGTGCTGGCTCGAGAGCAGTGGCTGACGTTTCTGTTCTCCGTCCGTGTCTCCGCAGAGCGCGAGTACCGCTGTCTGGGCACGTGGCAGGAGGGTGACGTCATGTACACGTACACGCAGCGGCGCGACGTGCTCTCGTACGAGTGTTTCGCCGGCCGCGTGATGGCTGACGGCCGCGTCTTCATCGGAGAAGCCGGCACTGACGAGAGCTGTCAGCGGCGCATCGACCCCACGCGCACCGGCATGCTCATCAACCAAATCGGTAAGCAGCTCAGGCATCTAGAAACGATCGCGTGCCGTGGTACGTCGTTAAATGTTGACAAACTGTGTGATGACAGTCGACAGATACTGCGATGTCGTCATTTCTACATTTCTTTCTGGTT
>VOPJ01007958.1:0-29738 GCA_014673585.1 Semibalanus balanoides
ATAGTTTCCGAGATATTTGGGGGTATCTGGAGCGACGTCTTAAACTGGAAAATTTGACCTTCTATGACCTCTAATGACCTGAGTTTTGACGTGAGCGAAAAAAAGACCGAAATAGTTTCGAAATGATTTTCGATGGCGGTTCGAACCATGTTTTTGTTTTGGTCTACGTGCTATAGGAGCCGAGTTAGACAAGGGTGTTTACTCCCCCCTTAGTTGAGCGAAGGAAATGCAGAGGCCCAGTGGGGCGCGGGTTAACAAAAGTTTATCAAATAGCTTTATTAATATACGAAATTTGTAAAAAGTGAATTAATAACGTTCGATAAATATTGTTGCATCGCTTCCATCATCCATACAATTATTAGACGACATTCGAGAAGGTCTTATGATCCCTTCAATCGTGCAATTTGTACATTGTGCCGCTCACATACTTAGCATTATTGGTTCCAAAATAAGCGTCCCACTGGGTTGGACGGCACAGCAGTTAAAGGGAATATACCTCCTCGAGAAAAGTATTGTCGGAATAGTGGAGATGGGTGTCTAGATGAGTGGCACCCAGCTCCATCATTCCACATACTTCTCCCAACAGGGTATATTCCCTTTAATTGTTGTGCCGGCCAACCCAGTGGGACGCTTATTTTGGAACCAATAGTACCCACGGTTTTGCTATCCGCGTTATGAGCTGATGCCAGGCTACCGGTGCGATTCCGTTTCGGAGCCAATAACTGCGCTATGCGACACTGGCGCATGGTGACATTTAGTGCAACACACGGCGGCTGACACGTCTAATAAGAGAGCGGCTCGACATCCGATCCTGTTCGGCGTCCGGCGCTAACACGACGACCCGGCGGCCGGGCCGGGGCGCCGACGCCGCGGCTGACCTCTGAAGCCATACCGTCGATACGGCCGCTCTGTGCCGCATCAGCGGCTCGGTTTCACCCAGATCCCGGCCGGCCCACCAAATCGCACGCGCCCCAGTGCAATGTCCGGGTTGTATTTCGACGCCGGCACTCATGAGCCGGGTTATGTGGCGCAGTTTTATTACCATACTCGAACGCCGCTCCGGCGGCGGTCGGAGGGACTCATTTGCGGCGCTCTTCACGCTGGCTCCTGTTGTGGTGGGCGTGCAGCCGTGATGGCCACCTTTATTGGTGCACTCCAGCTAATGACAGATTTGCGTGATTTACACCTGACACCGGCGGAGAAGCATATTGGCCCCTGTATTTGCAGAGCCCTCGGCCTGCCCAGCCGCTTATGGCTCTGGGTCAGGTCTCCACTGTACACTCTCACTCACTGTACCAGGAGCGTGAGCGGCGGCGGACCGATGACGATATCAAAGTTCTAATCAAAGTTCATTACCTGTCCAGCCGAGCCAGCTAACGAGGCTATCAGGCTCAGTTAGGGTTTTACTGCTTCCTGTAAACCAGTTCTGAGGTAATATGTAGAGGTAACTGAGACTAGGTTAGTTAAACATTTTCGAATACCTTACTAAGAATCCATGCCCCCTCTGGATTCACCACAGATCAAGTTCATTGGAATAGTTCACCTTTAACATGAAGTTTTTAATTGAGATAGCAGATTTCAGAAACAAATAATAAAATGTGTTTTGCCTGAAGAATAAGCTTTCTACATTGAGTAGTTTCGATACAGGACTAGTGGCCCCTTTTAGAAGACAAAGTTTCGTTTCCACGCAACTGCAATGGTAATAGTAATAACTTCGAGTAACTTCTAACTAGCTGTAGCCCAGGGACGTAGCCAAGGGGGGGCATGGGCCATGACCCCCCCCCCCCCCCCTGAGCGAAATAAATTCACACTAGATACAATGAGATTCTCTGAAAACCCGACCATACCTCCCCCCCGGTCAGCAATATATGGCGAGGAGCAAAAATGCGATTTAACACTAGATAGAATAAGATTTAGGAGCAAAATTTGATTTGTTTCCAACGTCGCCCCTCCCTGAGCAAAATCCTGGCTACGTGCCTGCAGTAGCCTGTAAGCATGTCTAAGTAACTTCGACAAGGCACGTAGCCAGGATTTCGTTAGTGGGCGCCTTAAGGACACTGCCACCTTCCAAAAAGTTATCAAATGTACGCCGTTTGTGGTGCAAAATATGAAGTAATTGCTGCTGAACACGATTATGACATTTGTTTCTCAACAAACATTGCTTCAAATTCATGAAAAATGCGTTTTAATATTTGGCTTGCATGACGTCATATGAAGGAATTTTTGCGGAAAAAAAGAAAAGCCTTCACGGCTACCATAAGTATGGACTAGTGAATGGCTAATGTTATGACCAAAGGTAAAGCAAGTCGACTGTAATACAATATTTTAGCAAAGAGAAGACTACGACATCGGCTCACGGCCCCCATTCAAATACATTGGGGCGTGCTGACGATGTTACAGATGTCAAAACCAAACTCGAATTCTCTGTGATTCGACCAAAGTGGTTTTTTAACTTATACCATAAACAAAAATTGGCAATGACCAAGCACGCAAAATGGCTAATCTCAACTCAAAATATAATGTTAAGGTGCGTTCCCTTTAAAAGGGACGTTCCGAGCGTTGAAAGACCCCCAAAAATCAAGGACGATTGAACAAAAAACTATTCGGATTTTGGCCACTTTATTTTTGTGATGCCCCCTTATCTTCAACTTCTTATTGAGCTGGATTGGACACAGGACCCCTCAGGGGTCTCAGAGGAGCCCAATAGAACCAGGCACGTGGCCAGGACTTCGTCCGGGGCATCAGGCAACGCCTCAAGCTCAGGGGTCTTTTACCAGCCCTCGTAGTGCCAGGAATTTTGCCCAGGGGACCCATTCCCGGAGGCACCTCGGAAAGGGCCCATCCCGAGCGTTGAAAGGCCCATTCCCAAAGCGTTGAAAAAGTGCCCATTCCCGAAGGTTGGGAAATGGTCCATTCCTGGAGCGTGAAGGGCACAGTAGGAACGTATTAAATGACGTGCTCCCTTCGTGCTTGCGCGAGGGGCCCACTCGGCATGTTCATGGGCCCTTTTCGGTCTGGTCTAGCGGGCCCCTCTGACCTGACAGGCCCTCTGGTTGGCTAAGGGGCCTTCCAGCCTGCTCAGGGCCTTTTTGACCTGAATTAACCGGGACTGCGTTGGCTGCTTTTTTCCCTACCGACATGCTCAGGGTCCCGTCAGACATTTCTAAGGGGCCCCTCAAAACCTGCTTGTAGGGGCCCCTTGACCTTCCCAGGTAATGGCGGCTGGCGCCCATTCGACGTGTTCGGGGGTCCAGCTGACCCGCTCAGGGCCGTTTCGGCTGTCCAGGGGCACTTGAAATGCACAGGGCTTAATTGTTTTTAAACGTCCAATGGGTCCTCTGGTCTTTCAGAAGAGAACCTTGCCCGCCCTTCAGGGCCTTGAAGTGCTCCTACACTATCTGAGACCACGATGACCCACGCTTCGTGGTGGTCTTTCGACTCTTTCAAGACCCCATGATACCGCGCGACGGTCCCGTCGCCTCTTGTCGTGTCGCTTGCGCCGCGCCGGCCTCGAAAAGGGCCCGCCGGCCTCAGGGGGGGGGGGGCGGCCAGGGCCGCCGCCTCCACTCCTCCTTGGCTACATGCCTGACTTCGACCACAGGAACTAGTGGCCCCTTTAAAGGATTATACGGGTTATTCCCAGAATAATTAGTTACATAGTAAACGTACTTATCAAGGTGGTTTTAGGAAGGCCCACGGTTACCACATTTTTCTGAAAATGCCACTCTTCTTACGTAAGGACGTTTCAAAGTGCTCGGTGATGCCACCGCCGTACTTTTTGCAGTACTCTTGCTGAGGTATAGGACACCTCTCTACTTACGCCCGGAACCACCCGAACCAAGGATAGAGGAATTAAAAACGTGAGTGGACAGCAATCCCGATCAAGTACTCGTTATCAGATACAGTCTTGAAAAAGTCAAAAGTTTTTTAAACGCTGATAATTGCTGAAATAATGGATATAAATGAGCAACGAGGTCACTCTTCATATGTCTTAAACGTGTTTTAAGCACATACAACTGCCAAAAAGAGTGCATTTCCTTTTCAGGACGAGAAAACCCGCTATAATCCCTTTAAGAAGAAGTTTCGGGATGGTTGGGTCACGGGGCATACTTTCGCCTGCCCCGAAACATTCTTCTTCTAAAAGGGACCCACCAGTTCTGTGCCGGAATTACTTAGGGTAGCGAGGTAATTCTTTCACTACAACCCATTTTTCTATCTGCTCTACGAATCTGCTATCTCAGTTCAAAACTCTTCTAGATTAACCCTTTAAGTAGCATAACTTGGCTACCGCATACCTATTTTACAAACTTTCCAATCTCTGAAAACCAAGATAATACTGCATTACTTTAAGGTAGAACGTTTCTCGATAAACGAGCTTGTGAGTATCGCCGACACCAATAAATATATTACGTATTTCATAATGCTTCCCCGAAACATGATGAGCTTCTTGCACTGACATCCACATTGAGTTTTATCACATATATTTAAAGCATTTAAAAACAATACATTTAGCTAGGGAAATGCATTGTGGGGATTGATAAGGTCACATTTGCAGCACTATTATATAACACTTGCTGATCATGGGCGTCGCCACCACTGATGACACGAGAGACATTGTCCCTAGTAATTTTCAGCTATCCCCAACATGGTCCCAAATTAAAATAAACGTGCCCTTAGATCTGTCGCTACTAATTTGACATACATATGTCCCCAGTAACTCAGAAGCGATGGCGGCGCCATTGTTGCTGATAATCTGGTCACAGGACCAGCTCTAGGAACAGAGCCAGTAGGACATTTTTACCATGGTGTCTCTTTTGGCCAACTACCGACTCAAGACTAGTACAACGTTCGGTCAATAGATGTCTCTGAAACCGTCAATTGTTCAGTTGTTTTTTATCTTGAAACCAATTCCTGTGCTGTATTAACCCAAAACTTGCTTTTAAAAAAATAGTTTTAATGACGTTGAAACCTCGTTTTTCGTTTTTCGTGTATTAATAACCGTTTTTGAATTGTAATGGTTAGAGTGCGTGTGAGTGTAAGCATTTTGAGAGAGAAGAGACGAGAGAGAGAGGCAGAGAGAGAGACGAGAAGAGAGAGAGAGAGAGAGAGAGAGAGAAGAGAGCGAGCGAGCGAGAGAGCGGAGAAGAGCGAGAGGGGCGGGAGAGAGCGAGAAGAGCGAGAGAGGCGGAGAGAGAGCGGAGAGAGAGCGAGAGAGAGCGAGAGTGAGAGAGCGAGAGAGAGAGAGAGAGCGAGAGAGATTTGTGTTTACATTTTCACTATATACTTCGTGCATACATGTTTGCAATTGGCGCATAAAGCGCATATGCGCTTAAACAAGTTCGCTACCGGTAAGTGCGTGGGTCCGCACTTTATGGACGGACAGGTATGGCTATGCCTGTAGTCTATTACTAACTCACACTCTACAATATTACAAAAGCATAGGTACTATTCTATAGCATGTCAACTACAAGCTAACACACTAGCTCACACTTCCTTATCTACCTTCTACTTCAACTCACCCACTCTGATTGGCACATGGTTCGTTCTAAAGAAATAGAAAGACAAAGTCGCAAGATAAGTCAACATACAAAAAAGTACTAATTCGTATTGTCGAGTAGTTTACTTATGCTGACCGCAAGCCACTGGCGTCGCAAGCCGCGTCCCCTCACTGCCTAACCGCTTTAAGTGTAATGCATTATCTCCCGCTTAAATCACATATGAGAACCTATTGGATTCAATGGGTATTGAAGATGAAGTTTTGCATGGTAAAGGCCGCATTTCTGGCAGTACTGGCTTTGCCCTGTGGGCTGTTTAAGAGTATTTCGGTTTGGCTGGTCGCTGAGAGATTGCCAAAGTCCTTGTTTAAGAGGAGAGTCAGGGTCTGGAAAAGTTCATCCCTGACGTCCACATACCGTGGACAACGTACAAAGGTAATGAGGAGTGGTCCCTCCCTTTCTGTGGTCCCGCACGTGCAGCTCTGGCGATGCTACCTGGCCGAAGGAGAACTTATGGGCGTTCAGGGAGGAGGCTTGGAGTCTGATTCTCGTGTGTAGAGTGTTTCCTTTTTAGAGCCATGGGAGTTGGAAAGGTGGGGTGGGGCTGGGGTTGGGGCTGGGGGCGTTAAATACCGGATACCCCTGATTTTCAATAAAATCAATGATATTAGCAACACACGCAAGGCGGCATTCGAAAGCTCTCAATGATACAAATATATAGCACACACACAAATATCAAATTCAGGTCACATGTCAGGTCGCAGTCAGGCCAAAGGTAACAACTTCGGCATTTCAGTCTATGGGCCATACTTTCCATCCAGAGCCTTCGATTGCAACCATGATCACCCAAAGTGATCTCAATGGTATGATGCACATCCTACATGAGCTGAAGTGAGATTGTTGACAAAGGTCAAGGTCAATGTCAGGTCACAAAAAGGTCACTATGCGCAAAATATCTGCAAAAGTCATGCGACACATGCTTTGAGTTTTTTTTTTACACGTATAATTTGATAACGATAGTGATTTTAAATCTGACCTGATTTAAGTGAAGTGAGTGTCAAGCACAGGTCAAGGTCAGGTCTCATCATGTCAAAATGTTAAATTTATAAATATAAATTTAAAAGGCATGTAACTAGACTAGATTCAGATCAGAATTACAGTGCTAGCATTTATTTGTCTGTATCTTGTCACTAAAAGCACAAAAAACGCAATGAAAATACGCATTAAAAAAACGCGAGCTTAATCACTCTTTTGACGAAAAACTTCCCGATTTTTTTTTTTCTCATCCGGTTCGGCATTACGCCGTGTACCGGGAGAGAGATGCCGGGGAGGAGCGGCCTGAGGTTGGACTTCACATGGGACCCCCTCCACTCGGAGCCAGGGGATTTGATCCGGGAGGCTATCTCCGGAACCGGCATCACCGGGAATCGAACCCTGGCTCCGCTTTCCAATTTCCGTTTTGAACACCGCTGCACTGTACCGTCGAAAGGCTCCAGTCATGCCCACATGGGCACGTGGGTTTTCACGACCGACGCGCTTTACAGCCAGGATATTTACAGGCGCAAGCGGAAATCGGCGCTAAGATCAGTACTTCTCCCAAATCGGTAGACGGAAAGAGAAGACAAACGACAACAAACAACACGAACAAGAGAGGGCACACAACAACAAGAAAAGCATTGCTACGCCGATATTTTAACGCTTTTGTCGTGCGATGTGACGAAGGCAGTATGAGGTGGTTTAGCGTAGAACTAAATAATGCATCAGATTGGTTTTCCATTGGTTACTGTGGATTAAATTTGTATATCATTAGGTATGCTGAGACTAAAGTCAAAGGCGGATCCAAAACGGCAAAACAAAATAGTTGGGGTGAATTCCTAAAAAGGCTCACACAAATATATAAAAACACATAAATTGGTCACATATACACTTTTCTTAATCAAACTTGCTTTGATTTTCTATTAAATTGGGAAATGTGACAATTTCTGGTCCATGTCAGGTGGCTTTGGGTGTTTAGCCATTTTGCCCCCTTTTGGATCCGCTAGTTGCCAATAAATATTGGGAGATGAAGAAAACATTGGGGGGGCGAACTTAACATTTGGGGGACCGAGGGTCACCTCAAAGGTATATAAATCGACACCTGTAACATAGTGTCATTTCTGCAAATGTTGTTGCAAATGCAAAACGTTCCCTGTAGCGCTTTTAAGCACATCTGTTCAGACCAAACAGAGAAGACAGCATTCACAAACGTGTTAGCAAAACAAAAATGATTACAAAGTGGCATAAGAGAAAGGTAGTAAAACAAAGCCAAATGGAACTGGTGCTTGTCATGGCAGCTGCAGCTCAGTGATCCGGACACGTGCTGAGTAAAGCCGGCGCGCTGACCTCAGATCAGCAACCAATCTATCGGCTCACCTGTTGCAGCAATATGTGACGTCACCAGTCGTCTATCAGCGCTCCGCCCTCGCAGCACGCCGATTGGTCGGGCGCTGCATGACGTCACGGGAGAGCTATATAAAAGCGTGATACAGCCGCAGGCACGTCGCAAGGAGCACAGCACACGCGAAGACCGAGGCGTGGACATCCAACGTCCAACGTCGTCCAACGTCCAACGTCGACGTCCAGAGTCAGGAAAAGTCCCACAGCTACTGCATTCACAAGGTAACGAGCCATGTAATCAGCATACAGCAAGGCAGCATCTTCGTACGCAGAGAGCAATTATGTTATCCGTAGAAGTTTTGCACAAATCTTCGCGAAGCACATTTACTTATTAATAAATAAAACAAACATGTGACACTCTTTAAATCTACGTCTACGCATTATATTTAATGACATTTTTACAAGTTTCAAAGACTTTCAACAACAACAAAATCAACATCTTCCAAGTCTTCAAATGATTCATTGAAACGTTTTTACATTTAAATATTATCCCTAGAATCAGAAACAAACATTTACAAATTAGCACTTTTCATGAATATCTTGTAAATGACATAAATCACATGAAATGGCAATAGGCACAAAGCGTGTGCGCTACAGCACAAAAAGCAGTATTTTTGTGACTTCAGCAAATTATTTCACGCCTTTGAATCCTGTTTTTTTTTACTGCATACTAATACATCGACGAATAAAAGCATGGCATGGTAATGATATATATGTGAGAACAATAATTATTTTTCCTTGACGACTGGGTATTATTATCTTTCATTTTGGGTTCATGTGAACGACCAAATTGCACTCACTCCATGGTGTGCTCTCTCCGCCAACCACTGCTGTCCGTACTCATCGCAGCGAATTTCCATCTGGTGCTGTTTCTGTGACAGGTCTGCTCTGTCTAGGAATGCCAGTCGGACGCATCCCATCAGTCCGTTGACGTCTTGCTGCCGTTGTGCGATATCCTCGTCCGTTTCCTTCCCGACAATCTATGCCCATATTCAATACTTCCCACCAATGCTAGTTTAATGGGATAGTGCCCTCTTGCGGGTCAATTTATAGTTTTTGGTGTGTATCGGTAGATTAAAGGAATTAGTTCACCTTCAAAAAATGACACAAATCTCAGAAATGATTTAGAGAAGCTAGAGATGAATTCTCATGTTACGAATAAAATACTAGTACAAATGCATGTAAAATACAAATATAAATACATATAAAACACAGTTAAGAGTACAATGTTATTTACAATGAAGAATTGTGACGGTAAAAAAACTCATAATCTGTGGCACCTACGAATGGCCAGGTAGTGGAGGCAATAGGCATGTCGCTTAAGTATTTCATGGCGTGGCCCCTGTAAGTGATGAAACCAAGAGTGAAAAAGTCGCATTTTATCTTGGCCAAGAACAGGTTGGTTTCTCTGGTTACACGGCATACTATTCCAGAGTGGACCGCACTGACGCGGGCAAAACTCTCAAAACCATTGTTAATCCCCACCAATCATTGAAGTTGTCATTAAGAAATCCTCCGGAGGTGGCAATATCCATTAAAGTTTATGAAGTGTTGACTGTTTATTGTCTTCCCCGGGCTGCTTCTGCTTCTTGATGACTTGTTACTCTGGTCCTGCTACCTACTCGACCTTATGACAAGTCGGCATTGCTATTTGTGGTCTGGATCGTTTGGATTAGAACGCCTCGCCCAGAAGCATTGTGCTACTGTCCCGAGCTCCGTGGTACGATTTGGCCCCCTAAAGCGAGCTGCGCTGAGTCGAGAGCTGCCCGGCCAGTAGCTATCGGCCGTTCTGCTGACAGTTTCAACTGTTTTAACTGTTTCAACAGTTTCAACAGTTTTAACTGTTCAACTGTTATTCCTGAATAGGTCGCACTGTCTCTTGGGACGAACCCTGTGCCTCTCCCATGCTCTCATGTCATACTAAGGTTCAACACGTGTACAAGCAGATTCAACATTTCAACTGGGGTTTTCATAAAGTGATTGCTTAAAGGGAGTGTGCCTACTCACATTGGTCATGTGGAGTTGTTGACACTAGTCTGTAGAACATATTTTTCTGAATTTAGCCAATGTACTTCATTTCCCGCAGAATCAACTTAGTTGCTGAGGATATTCCAAAGTCGCCATCACATACTGGCAAGAGATTCAGTATCAAATAGTCCGCCAGAGAGCTTTCGCACTAAAAAAGCATTGCTCTTAAATTACAACGCTAGCATATATTGTTAGCTCTGGGCCAGTGCGCCAATTATAGGTAATATCTTCGCTAAACTCTCTGTTTATAGTGACGATCGTTTTATGAGTTTTTGAAACAAAACAAATGCAAAACAGAAATATAAGTAAAAATTCAACTTAAGGGCTCCAAACGTGAATTTCATCTAAAACCAATAATCAAAGCAATAGCTTCTTACCGTAATAAAAATATATTTGACATTTCAAAAGAGTAGGCACACTCCCTTTAAACTGAATAACTCCATGCTTATTATCCAAGAAACGCCCATTGCATGTTTTAAGTTGCAGCCGTTGGTATGCAATATGCATTTATATTCAGGATAGCAGTAGTCGTGACTTAAAAAGTCGGTCTAGCTAGCCTGTATTGAGTAAAACGCATGTCTCATATTTATTACAAGCGTGCAACAACATTTTTGTAATGGATGCTTTGACTGAGCGAGCATATCAAGAATTTAAAGAGAGATTAAATTTAGCCTGATCCTCATTGATAAAGATAAAACAAAGTTAAGAATTAAATGACATCGTGCACAACAGTTAGCAGTAAAGCAAACAACAAAATGTCACTTTTTAAGGGAAATCACTTTTGTATAATAGAGCTTTAACTGCGAAAGCAGTGTTGAATGCAATGTTAAAAAATTCCTTTTTGGGATATATCTTAAATAATTTAGCATAACCAACATCATATTCAACTTTTTCAGGTACGACATAATTACAATGTTATGCCATACGATGAATATCACTCATTATTAACTACTAACTAGCATTGCATTAAAAAATGCAAATCTTCAGAATTGACGCGTTAGAAATATGGCAATTATTGTCAACTCTTATACTTTTGCGGCAGTTCTAAAGTGCATGCATTATCAAAGCACATTCAACATACGTGTGACTCGGTGTCTAACACTTGACGATAGGAAACAGTATGATGACTATGTTTGCCATGTGAAATCTCCCTCCTCATTTCCTGAACGCAAAGCGTACCTGTGTTCGCCTATAAAGACTCGCCGACCGGCCGGCACATTTCCGGCGTAACGACCCCGTCGGCTTACATGTCAGAGTTTGTATTTATATTTCATGACTGATGCCTTCCAATATCAGTGATAGAAAGTGACGTCATCCGGTGCAAAGTGTGTCGCCTGCAAAACTACTTAATCTAGCAAATGGGACACTTTTCAAATGAACTCAATAAAATCTCATTTTATCCTAGCTTTACTCCTATTAAAGTCACGCCTGGGATTTTAAAATGAGGCCTTAGTTGCAAAACCCTCAAATATAGTACTCGACGGATAATAGCCTGAATAGTAGACGATTTATAGACATATGTGTTTTTGTACCCAGCACATACTGCCCTTTTGCATACATAAGTATAGCCGAAGATAGTACTAATCATAACTGCTATTAAAGGGAAATAATCACATTTTCCCACATAAATGGAGCTATTACTTGAAATAGAGAGACGAGACCAAAAAATATATTGTAAATTCATCACATTTTTCATACAAATATTCCTACCGAAATATATTTCAAGTTAAAGTTGCTAAGCGTTCCACACTTCCAAAAACCAGTACTTGCAAACTGTTTGCAAGTACTTTTGGATGTAATCAAACTGCGGGCTTTCCCAATTTTGATTTCTTACGCAATGGAGTGGAAAATATATGTTGAATCCTGCTTGTTTCGATAAGATGACCGTCTATTCTTTACATTTGATAGCCATTGAACAAACAAGGAAACCAAATAAGCAGTTTACATAGGCCACCTATGACAGACTAGTTATCACTACTGGTTTGGAAATTTTTCATTAATTTTCAGGATAACAAGTTTTGTATAACTTTTTATCTGGCCGGAAGCAACACTATGGTTTATATCATCATGGCAAAAAAATAAAATTTTCCCCTCCCCTCCAAAAAAAAAACTCGGCAAACAATAAAAACACTGGCAACTAATAAATCGGAAGCTCAACTTAGCCAGCTCAACGCTGGCCTATTTAGTTTTCGGCAATTTGATCAGGCAACACTGAACAGTGAAAGCGCTTAATAAAATTTAAAACACCGGCGCCAGATATGTCGCGCTTCAAATAGTGATGATAAAACACTGCTTATGAATTTCGAAAGAAGCCTTTTTACTATTGATGTAATTTTCTCAAAAAATCCTGACCAATATAAATTTGATACCGAACAGAAGGCATTTTAGTTGACCAAATACCCACTGATTTGAGTTGAAACCAAAAATGTCCCAAAATTGACCGATTTTGACATTGTAGGTGGTGGTGGTGTATGCAATATGGATATCGTATAATGCATACAATACTTTTTAAGGACCTAACTTACTCTTGTGAGCAATATTTTTAATCTTGATATCATAATGATTTGTTCCATTAAGTATTTATATTAATTTAATGAATTTCGAGCAAATTCAGCATTAATTTGCTGGATAGAAATTATAATGCGTGAAAATGTGACGAAAAAGTGAATCGTTTAAGATTAGACTGACCGAAAAGTGTCCAAAGACTTACTAGCCTGACCGACCAAATACCAAATCGGTCACACAATTTGTTCGGTTACCACAATTTTGGTAACCGATTGACACCACTAATTTGTGCCGTCTTTCAGTTTGTAAAAACTTACAATATTGAATAAGGGAATGATTTAATTTAATTCGTAAATGTAAATTAAATCATTGGTGTACCATAACGGAAGCCTAAGCAATCGTCGCTAAAAATAAAAGGATATTATTTCCCTTCAAAAGGAAATATTCACATTTCGATTTTTTACCTGCATTTTTGGACACATTTATGGAATCAAATTGATGGTGACTCAATTTAGAAGTGAAAAAACAACTTTGCACTTAAATTTGAAGAAAAACAAGTTTTGGGAAATAAGAATATGTGCTTACGTATGGTAACGAACAGTATGATCCATCACTATCTCTGGTTTAAATGCTAATTTGTAAATAATTCATAGTGACAGAAATGAAGTAAGTGCGCCAAAAAGGGCGACAATGCACCTGATTGGTCAATGAAATAAATCGCTGACACTAAATAGGTCGCCGTCGATGTGCAATGTGCATCGATTAGCTTCCGATTTATTTGTATTTCAATATTGACTGTCAATTTGTTGGTAAGCATTAATTATTTTTCATAATAATGCAGCCAGAGGCAAAACTATATGCAAATTATAACAATGAAAATAAATTAAGCAACTTTCACAAATTGAGGGTCGCAACCACTTACCAGACCACCGTGCATATGCATCGGTTAACTGATAATTTGGTTACCATTTTATTCAATGTCTGGTAATTGTATAAGATCGTAGGGCATTCAATCACAACAAGCAGAACGCAAAATATATCTGTCATTACATTGCGCAAAAAAGCATTACAGGAAAAGCCAGCAGTTTGATGACAACCATAAGTACTTGCAAGTACCAATCGTTAAATGTATGGAACGCCTATCAACTTTTGCTTGACATATATCTTTCAGCATGAAAGTTTGCTTACAAAATGTGATGAGTTTACAACATATTTTGTTCTTGTCTATGAATTTCAAGTAATAGCTCAATTTGTGTGGAAAAAGGTGAATATTTCCCCTTCAACTTATTAAGACATACTATTGTTGAGCTGTACGATGAATAGCTGTTTTAGCCATGTTTCAGCTTCTTGACATTTGTATATATCGGAGTGATTGTAGTTGTAACCACATCCTAGCTCAATGTGTTATTTTGCTAACAGTGACATTTTACGGCGAATTCAAAACGGCATATAGCCCATTACCGTTGACGTCATCCATCGCGCTAGTTTTCACTAGAATTTGGCCTTTAGAAAGGACAAGATACTGTTATATTATCACCTGACTCTCATTTCAGTCATTTAGACTTCTGTCAGACCCTAAAAGTTTAAAAATTACTGCCTCAGAAAAATCCGGCCCGGATTAAACCAAGCAGCGCAGCGGGCCATGTTGACTTGCTGTACGTATAGTGATAGATGCGCCGACTGTCGGGCTGTGTACACTGGCGGGGGTCGGTATGTAGACTCGGCCAGTCACTGAGGCCACTGACGCGGCGCGGACCTAACCCGACTTACTTAATCACAGCTTTCATCATCAGGTCACACATTGGACTCATTATGGTGCTGACGCTGTTATTATATATTAATTTATTACCAAGCAGTGCAGCGCAAAGCACCGCGAGGATACTCTTCAATTTATACAAATTTACATTTCACTTAAAGGAAGTATGCATACTGTTTTGAAATGAAAAACATATTTGTATTACGGTAATGACTAAGGAGCTATCGGTTTGATCGGTTTGATTATTTCATACGATAAAACGTACGTCTGGAGCCCCTTTAGTTGATTTTTTACTTATGTTCTATTTTGCCTAATGTCTTGTTTCGATATCCAAAAACGATTGCCAGTATAAACAGAGTAAAGAAGATGAGCTGTATTCACGATGGATTATTTTGTGCGAAATGTTTTATAACATTTTACAATGTTTTAAAATGTTTTAGCTGTAGCCGTTTTCACGAAGAACTAAAATTAAATGAATATTTTAATTCTCACCCTATGGTCCCGTAGGACGAGGGTTATTTTTTCGCAAATTAGTCCATGGTGAAAACGGCCACTACTAAAACATTTCAAAACATTTTAAAATGTTTTAAAATGTTTTAAAACATTTCGCGCAAAATAATCCATCGTGAAAACAGCTGTTATCTAGAATAACGCACACAAGACAATAAACCCCCATACGAACAATGTAAAATAGTTATCAAAGCTCTGTTCGGCAGCTGCTATCAGACCGAACCAGCTGTTTTCTATTGGCTAGTGCTAGCGATTTAAGCTAGCGTTGGGCAATATAGGGCAATGCTTCTAGTAGCGAAAGCCTCTCTGGCGATTACCGATAATTTTGTGATGCCATACTGATCTTGGCGAATTTGGAATATCTCAGGATCTAAAGTGAATCTGGGAGAAATGAAGTAATGGATAAATTCAGAAAAATACGTTCTATAGACCAGTGTAAACAATTCCATATGACCAATGTGAGTAGGCACACTCCATTTAGCCCAACCACACTGGATGTTTTTTTTTAAAGTTTACAACTCTGCAACCTCTGATTGAAAAAGGGTTTTCACTGTTGTATACCTATCCAAATGAATTTAATTGTAATATTCAATCATGAACTTCCCCTCCGTTTGAGGAGGACTCAGCTTGGTGTGTGGCACTGCTAAGTGAAAAAGGATACATTTTTTGCGGCATAACAGCGCCCTAATATTCTTCCTGCGTCTGCTTTGACGGACGTTTTCGGTTGTCCACAGAGGACTATTACTCCACAGAGGACTATTACATGGCGTTTTCAGGAATAATACCAGAACTCGAAGCCTATAACGCGTAATGAGATAAAATACATTAATGTTGTCGATAAGCATATACTGCCTTGATAGTATAAGCGAAACTTAACTAGGGAATGCAGGGATGCTCTTATTGCTCATGCGTTGACTTCTTCGCACACAAATTAGTTAAGACTGTAAATTGGGAGCCGAGATTGCTTATATTCGGATGTGCATGTTTATCAATGCTTGTCATAGCTAACCTGTTAGGAATATTATCAGAATGTTAACTTGTATTCGACTTTGGCAAAGGCATTTTCGCCAACATTTACTGTTCTGTCTTATCCAATGTTGCATTAAATAGTTATGTCGGTCGACGATTCAGCCGCCCGAAGGGGGACTGAAAAAATATAGCTTGGACTGAAAATAGCCGTATCTTTTGGATATAGGCGAGCAGATAGGTAAGCCACTGTGGAAAGTATAAAGACATTTCCCCTGAGTTCTTTGTCCCACGGAGGCGCCACCCAACTCCTCTGCCGACCATGCCTGTCCAATTGTCCATGTCGGCCGTCTGCTGGCCCTCCGAAATTCTCCGCCGATATCGAAAACTAGCTGTCGGTGTGCCACTGATACTCGTCAAGAATTGTAACACTTGGCTGCGTCCCATTCTGCAGCCAATAGCTCTCGTTTAGCCACCGCCTAAAAACTGTGTTTTCCTGGTTGTTTTAGCTCAACTCCAGCGGTAGCATAGCTAATTACAAAGTGTAGTGCAATATCTATGCCATCTCGTTCAGACAGGACATGCGCAGGCCCGGTCCAGAATGCAGACTTACAACGGCAGGGCCGCGATGAAATATAATGGATAGTTTATTTAACATAACATATGTTCTGTTATATGCAGGATGTGTATCATGTTTGTGACCTGCAACAGTTTTATAATGTAATAATGGACGAGAATCTAAAAAAAAAAATGGACGCATGAGACATGTGCCTGGATCCGCAATCCAGCCGGGATCTGGATCTCTGTTTATTGTGTCCCGGGATCCTCGTGGGACACCAGATCCAAAAACACAATAAGCTGAGGGATCCTCAAATATCCCAGATCCTGATATATGTTATTCCTAGGGATCCACTTGGATCCCATATCCAGCTTCGGGATCCTGGCACGCTGGTAGATACCTATTTCTTGCTATTTGTATCATATTGAAAGTATAATTACCATATCTATTTTGCTGACAGGTACAACTTACAAAGTAATTTGCAGGTACTAATTTCATACGTAGTTCATACTACATACGCAAAATAGAGACCACAAGTTATTATGTCAGTCCCTGCATCTTGTGGTTTAATATCTAATACTTGTTTTAAATTAGATATCCACTGAGATCCCAGATCCGGAGGATTTTACGCTGGCGGACTCACAATGATCCCACATCTTCATGCATTTTACGCAGAGAGATCTACAGGGATCCAAGATATTCATGCATTTTATACCGAGGGATCCACTGGGATCCCAGATCCAGCGTCGGGATCCAGGCACAGTCTGAT
Organism: Semibalanus balanoides; assembly: GCA_014673585.1. NCBI lineage: Eukaryota > Metazoa > Arthropoda > Thecostraca > Balanomorpha > Balanidae > Semibalanus > Semibalanus balanoides. The sequence goes on from VOPJ01007958.1 coordinate 17,025, forward strand.
TGGACGAGCCTAAGGTAGAGTTCAATAATACAAATTTCCGGCGCGTGTCCATTAAATATCTTTACATGCGACAGTGGTATGATCACGGAGTAGAGATATAGGTATGTATGTACAGGAGGCGCCACTCGCCGGGTTTCACCATTGCTGAGGGCGACTACGCTTTCAGCCAGGAAAATTTATTTCAGCAAGGAAAAGCCGCTCGGCCGCCCACTCCAGACCGGGAGCCTATAAGACCCATTCATACGTTAAAATGCGATGCTGGCATTTTCCTTTACATTTTCGCAAACCGTGTCACGAATCGTTCGTCACTTCGTCCCCCACTGAAAAAACGTGGCGACGCCCCTGCTGTAGAGTCCATTATCACTTCCAGTGTTTTTCCCATTGCCTTCAGCACGATCCATAAACGCATGCACTTATTAGTAAAACCTGTGTAACACGTGCTGAATAGGAAACGGTCTCCCAGTTGCATATGTCATGTTATCCGTAACCGGCAACATGCTACCGTTACACTCTGTGGCATATGTAAGGGGGTCATGCTCCCCCTGGCGCCGAAGGTGCGCTCCAGAATATGTTTTATAAATTCGGCACGGACACCATTTGTGTGTAAATTTCAAGATAATCCGGATAATTTTTTCTGATAATGTAAGTGGTTTTATAAGTATTGTCTATATGATTATTGGATTTAATTGTGAATTGTGCTCCTTTGACATGTGCCCCCCCTTGGCTGATTTATAAATACGCCTGATTTCTAAATTATAAATACCCTTGGCTGATTTATAAGTACGCCACTGGTTACGCTGCACATTGTATAGGATATTGCTGGGTTCAGAATGTGTCACTCTCCGTTATATTTCTTCGTCGCTTAAAATTATCTTTTCATGGCTGATGATGTTTTTTTTTTGTCCACACAAGTCAATCCATCAATTTCTCCCCTCATTAGGTAAATGCCGGCTCTTTTTGTAGTAGACCACAGATATAGGATATTGCTGGGTTCAAAATGTGTCACTCTCCGTTATATTTCTTCGTCGCTTAAAATTATCGTTTCATGGCTGATGATGTTTATTTTTGTGTCCACACAAGTCAATCCATCAATTTCTCCCCTCATTAGGTAAATGCCGTCTCTTTTTGTAGTAAACCACTGACTGGTAGCTGGCTAATCGTTATTCGGGCTCTCTGAGCGGCCGCAGCGAGAGCGACTATCAATACCGGCCCGCTCTGGCCGGCTCCTCCGGGGGCTGCAGAAGGCCTTTGTCGCTGGCCGGCTCCTCCGGGGGCTGCAGACTGCCTCTGTCGCGTGACCGGGCCACCGCGCCACCACTCGGCCGACGGAACAGATGGCCCTCTCTCCCAATACTCAGCACTCCAAACACACACACACGCGCACAGCACCCTACAGCTGCCCATCTATTTCTCCTCATAATAAGACCAATGAGTGCGGCGGCGGTGGCAGTGAGTAACGGTGGACGGTCCAGCTGCGGTCCGTGGACGGCATGCGAGCACGGCCGGTACGGCAAGCACGGCCGGTACGGCAGGTACGGCCGGTACGACGAGCACGGCCGTTACGGCAGGTACGGCGGGTACGGTGGGTGGGGTTTATTTATTGTTTTTTTTTTTCATTTTTTTTTCTGTTTTTTTAATGGCGAGCGGGGTGGGAGCTGATGCATAAGATGATATATAAAATATCGGCCTTACAGAGATTACATGGAGTGCAGCCTTAGAATTGAACAAGTTAGTTGTCATTTCCACAAATAAAATATAAGTGTCGAACTTCCAAGTATCTAATTCATCGTTCAAAAATGCTTGTATTAATTGTAAAATTAACATTTTTGTGGCGGATGTAAGAGTCAATGGTAATATAACATTGCTCACAGAGTCATCTATATGCCCAATTCCTGAGCGCTGCCATATATAATGGCAACTGCGCTGGCCCCTGCCCGCAGCATTGTGTCGACTGTTACACTTGACTGATTATGGACAATAACGAGTAACTATCTGTTCCTCAAAACTATGTCCCATCAGGATCAACCCGGCAAAGGCAGTCTAACTTACAGTCTACTTGGCATTACTTCAAAATATTGAAGGTCCACATCTATTCTATCACACGTTAGAAACCCCATCAAAATTACATGCATGGCTATATACCCGCGCCTTTTAAGTGAACATTCATAATTTTTTAATGTGATTTAAATGAATAATATGCTTATGATAGTCATTTGGAAGATGGCTGGTTTTGTCACTTTACAAATTTATAGCCAAATCGCTCTTCCGACTGACCTATTCCGATAACTACAACTTCAAGAGACGACCCTAGCGCAGTTAGTGCGATATCAAGCTAACTGCACGAGGTGGTGGGGGCGAGAGCTTCTGAGACCTGATGAATACAATCCGCGCAACTTAAACCCGTGATTACCTGCGTAATCAGCGAGAGTTCCTAGCCCCACGAATCTGCCGCTTCTACAATTGCCGCTTTGGTTACAACCCATCAGACCATAGCCTACTTATAAATACTTTTCTAGCACTTATATCTATTAAACTGATACAGGAATTGACGTATTGCGATATCTCAAAAAGTTACAGTATAAAATCGGATCAGCAGATGACGGTGTCTACGGCTCGATGTCATATCCTTAGTAAAGAATGCCCACAAATCGATATAACGCCGGCGCCTAGCTCCAACTTCGATACGCTCGCCAATAGAATGAAAGATACATCTAGAGGAAGGTGTTAATTCATCCTAGATACCACATCGTACAAATAGGGCGTGGATTTGGCAAGGCCACTCAGGGTGAGCAAATTTGTAAGGAAACATGGTGCAGCCTGCATGATTGACCCTCTCGACAAATTCATGTGTCCAACTCTATCGCAAAATTAGATAAGATTTAAAGGCGGGTATCAGCCGAATTGTATGCATGCCACGCTAACTTAACTGTCTCAGCACACCTGACAGATCCGCTATAGCTCGAGCAATTAATTTAATATAATAACTACCATATTTTACCCGAATAAATGCCCCACATTCATGTTCGATATCGTCTCTCATATGATCGCGACGAAGAGCATTATTTTTTTATCAGAAATATTCCACCTCATTATTCTATCTATTCAACCCATCATTGTGAAATACGGCCAAAATGACTTAATTTATGGGCTCTTTTACCATTCTCGGATACGTTCTGAATTACTAGTAAATTTGCAAGCTTTAAAATAAATGGACTGCAACATCGGTCAAATCAAGATATGGCCACAATGCTACTCGTTCAAAAACAAAACCAATATATAATCGTATTGCCCTGCCCACCATTTTTGAACAACAAGAAAAAACATTTTTAGCTCATAAGAAAGAATGATCTATTCAGGACTAATCAAGATATGCGTCCGCTATTGACTCTCAAGCGGGCACATACAGACCACAGCCAGAGCGTTTCTCAGATTCTCCTGTGGAGGGGCAGAGGTGTAGCAATCTGCTCTGCGTAGGTTAACGTAACTCAGACCCTCTGACAGGCCTATATAAAAGACGCATCGCCAAGATAGCGAGAGCTGCTTATCCCCGATTTGACCCACTTCGCTCGTACAAAGTTTCATTTGTGAGCAAGAAGTACGACAACGAGCGCTATCCATAGACGGTTAATATAGAAACTACACCTAACACCCTATCGTGGACCCATTGCTTCAGTGCAATGTGCTGTTTATCATGACAAATGTGAGTATCCATGGAATGCCATTGATCTTGACGCAGAACATTTAATCTATCGTAGTCGAGCTAACTTGTATGGGCCCCATTGTGTGTAAGTCTGCATGAGGATTTGGGCTATGTAAGTGAACACCTGCCAACCCGTTTATATCTCCTACAGAACTGCGCCATTAGGCGAGTGACGGCCTGTACCGAGTTCAAACACTTGAGCCCGTTACGAACGTACGAGCCCTAATGTTTACACGCAGCGCCATGTACACCGCCGAGGATCCTCGCACGTGTCGTACGTCGTATATTTGGTATCATTGTCTTACTCCATGAGTCTGCGAGTCATAGGACGCTCGGCGCCAGATCTATGGACTCTCTGTCGTGGTTACCTTTGTCATGCGTCGTCCGTTTTCTGTTTTCAGTATGACGCTGCCCGTGAGTCTGCTAGTGAGTAGATGACGTTGATGTGTGTTCCCCGTGCTGTTTCCATCTCCAGTAAATTGCCGCCTGCCGTCTCACCCTGCTGCTGCGCTGTGCCCTGCACACCGCTGTCTCGCCGTCGGCGCGCGGCAAGAGCGCTTCGACAGAAGTCAATTGGCATCGCGAATCCGGCATCTAACGCGAGTGCGAGGCTGGACGACCACCCAACTGGTATCGATTGGCAGTCCTCGAGTCCAGTCCGGTACACATTACAGATTTATGTCGAGCGACGTCTTGTTATGACCGACAGCTCGCTCACGAGCATTAACTCCGCATAACGAGCTAAAAATACGGCTATTGAGATGAAACTATCCCCAGTCTTTCCCTCAAAACATGAGAGTTTATTACTATTAAATCGACATGGCACCGAGACAAAAGATCCTACACCTCACAGTCCCTATATCTCGACCTCAGGTACATATCTAACAACTACCGACAGATATTTCAAGTCAGAGTTGATCAGCGATCAACGCCTCTAACGGCCATTACTCGAAAGTACTCGGTAATGAATTTCGGTCCCCCTCTAATTCCGGGTTTCTAACGTAATGTTTTTTGACACAATTATATGGAAAATATGTCTTGCGTGTTTTGTGATTATGCGTTTTACTATTCTCAACAATCAACAAACATTGAATAAAAAGGTACCCAAATAAGGAGGTAACTTATGCTCCCAAACGGCGGCCTAGTTAGTGGTTGCGTCCCTAAATTTTTGAAAGATTGCATTTATTTCCAACATTTAAAGTTGTGTATATTTTTGTCTCTGCCTGTATATATCACTATGCTTAGGATTATCATGAAAAAAAAATAAACACCAAAAAATCAACAAACAATAGAAAAACTGCCAATGAAGTCGGAAGCTAACTATACACCCAACGTCGACCTATTGAGTGTTGTTTCTTCCGTGGTCCTTTATCACAAATTCCGAGACATGTCATCGGCCTGAGCCTGATCGAACAAAGCGTAGTGAATCGCGATCATTCCATGGTGCGACGGCTCGCGCCCACGTCTCTTCGTGGTCTAATCGCGGGTTGACCTGCTAGTATAGTAGCGGACCTGTATTAAACATGTAAATTAGTAGTATTTAATTCAAATGTTCGAGATTTAGATTAAGTTCTGTGAGGGCTATTCACAGAACAATGTTTGCTTCAGTACATATGTTGTGAATACAAACGGCACAAATTACATTATGTTACCATCTCCTCACTTATGAAAAACAATTATACACAATAAATCACACTGACAATGTGAGAGCATTACCTACTTTATGTTTATACAAAGTGTTGAAATAAGATAGTAATAGATGAGCATGTTTTTAAAGACAGAACGCCAATCGCGAGGCTAACAAAGCTTTGCAAAATTCACCGAGCGAAGAGATGACAATTTCAAGCCTAGATAACAAGCTCGTTTGCGAAGAGATGTAAGCGCAATGACGTCACGTGAGATGATATATACCTATTTATTGATCCCCTTGATGTATTGATTTTCGTGTTTCATAAATATCTATTTAATTATACTGCTTCAAATATATACGCAGGTTATTTATATAATATATCTTAGACATGAGTAGTCACTTGCCATACTAGCTCAAGTATTAAACGAATATGCTACCCGCGATATGAGAGCGCTACAAAATGTTGCACCCCTCCGTACTCAGTTGTGACAGTTGGCCAAAGTCATTGCGCACATCACCACACCACGTCCTATCTGACCTTATACCACTTGCTACATGTCCACATCCTGCCGAAGACGAACAAACAACACCAGCCTCACCCTTGAACCAATTTAATATCCGCGTTATTTTTTCGTCCACCATTTAATTGGTTGCCTAACAAGGTATTCCACCACGGAAGAGCGACGGCTCACGTCACAAGACATTGCAGACCGCGCATTTATACCGCCATGCGTTTCTCTGCGCGGAGCCACACTTCACCTAAGCATCGAGTCTAGACAATCGGCGTAAAGGATGCACCTGCACTTCAAAACGGCTGATCATCCTGCTCGCAATAATTTACTGGGCTAGGGTTTTTCGCCATATAATTACCTATATGAAATAACTAATACCATGCTAGCTGTAAGCAACCTCGGCAAACGAAACAACCGCTCCAATAAAACGCCTTATAGCAGTCACAAAATCCCGTCTCAATCGAATCAACGTTTCTGATCAATTTCAGAACCTCTGCCCACTGGGAATTACAAGTTCTGTAATTACATTAACCGCATTTCCTCACAGAAGTCACCTTTGTTGAAAATAGAAACTGCGTTCTTTAAACAAACATTTTTACAAACAATGATGTGTAAAATAGTGTCAAATAGTAAATAGACTTTTACTGCCCCTTTGAGTTTTGTGAAATCCAAATTGCAAACATTTGTAGAAATTCTTTGCAATCACAAAGAAAATCATTGTAATTGCAAACTTTTTTTGCTTTGTGAAATAGGCCTCTGATTGCAACTTCGAGATAAAATTGTACTTTGTGTTTATTTCTTCACCGTTAAATTAATAAAACATTCGTAGGATCTCGCCAAAATTTATCAAAGGTTCTCAGAAACCATCCAAACAAAATCCAACCAAGAGGTAACATTTTTGTTTTGCCTTACAACAATCATACCTTTCACATTATATATTTGTGCTAACACGAGTGTTTTTCCCTTATTATTTGCTTGATGTCTGCATAATTTCTTGTTCTGCGGCCCTAATTGTGTCTTGTATGAAGAACAGCGGGCTGCAAACGATAATCATATGAATCTGTCGCAGCCTCTTTGGGCCACATATAGAGGATAGATACATGATGCACTAAGCAGACACTTTTGTGGAGCGTAATAAGAGTTGGATAGGGTTCCACAGTGCCTAGCATGGCCGAGCAAACGTTTCAACGAACAAACAATAAACCTTTTTTATATGTACATTGTCAATCCATGTATTAAACCAAACTATGATGGATTAATTTTATGCCTTATGCACATGATTTATTATCTTATTTGCTGAATTAATTGAGAGGAAAATTTATACTGAAATACTTTTTAAAGCATCAGCTATAAATAAATTTTGATTACGGCAGCTAATATATAAACGCAATATTCCTTACTGAGGAAACATTGGTACGATTGACAACTTTTGGCATGGTATGTCTCATTATTCCTCGGTGAGCGTCTGAGAAACATTTACGTTTAATTCACATGTGATATTGCTGACTTCCTTTTGGGAATAACGTCCTTTACAAGGGTAAAGTAATTCATGAAGCAGAATGTTACTGTCTGAGTATTAACAGTAAGTTTGTATGTTCCTCTCTTGTCTTTTGGCATGTAATGGACTACCACTATAATTGGCCGATAATAATATCAGATAGCCAATTCCACGTGTCCGGTAACATACCAGATCTCATCTTGAAACTATTACAAATACAACACTACGCAGGGCGCATGCGATACCAGTGCAACAAGGATGGGAAAATACTTTGCAGCTAAGGAAGTTTGATTGCTTGGCATGAAACGTTTGGCGAGTTAGAAGAGCTAAAACTTAAGCAAGGAACCTCAAGGTCATTTTTGATGTGGCAGTGTTCTAGCGATTTTGTCATACTACAGATAGCTCGTAACTTGGCGTGCTAGCAACTCACATATTATTAAAACATTTAAAAATCGAATATCAGTTATTTAATTGTCTCGGCTGAAGGACACAAATATTAGTTTCAAATTATAAAGCCACACATGTAATGTTCCTGCATTATAAGTAACCAAAGACAAAGATCGCCTTTCGTCTCGTCAAAGTAAAAAAAGTGGGGAAACTGAAACTTCGATCTCGTCTCGAGCGAAACTCGAAACCCTATGGAAGATAACTTTGCAGATTTGGGCTAAACAAACTGTATTGACAAAACTTTTCCTATCAACAATTTGTATCGCCAAGGCCCAAGCAAAAACCAGGATTTAAGAAAAAATCAGGGGGCCATTTTCCTGTTTCTCCTGTTCCTACACCTATGACCAAAGATTCTGAACTCAGCCATCGAACTTCACTTTATAACAATTAATTTAAAGTGATCAATTTCCAGCACACAAACATTTCAGTTTGTAATCACAAAATCGGTTGACTTCAACTACATTCCTCTTTACGTCGCTGGGCCATCATTAATTACAAAATAAGTTTACATAATCCTCTAAGAGAACTCACCAGCCATTTATCCTTACTCTGTCAGCCAGGCGCCACTGATGCTAAGCCAGTAGTTCTACACTGCAAAGATCTGATTACCCTCTTTTGAAGAACAGAATGACTCAAAACACCCACCGCTTTGCGAACATCGCAGTTCTCGGTTTTAAGCTATGCGGTACAGCATCAGTTCAGGCGGTTACTACTAGTGCCATCTAGGGACAGGAATATAAGGCGTATGGTAACACGTACGCCGAATACAAAGCTGAGCATGATTTAGCATCAATTGGTTCTTCTTTTCGGTAATGTAGTGACAGTGAAACGAAAACTGGGACAGATAACGTGCATTGTGCGCCATCATTTAAGGAAATCAGTCACTTGTCACTTTTATCATGGGGTTTAAACTGAGGTAGCAGTTTTGAAGGCCATGTGGCGAAATCCCTTATCGCATACTTAGTTTGATTGTAAGGACTCTTCGTTCCGAATAAATTCGTTGTTTTATCCTGAAATTTGGTATGTTGTCGACAATTTTGTCTCTTAGATATAACGATACAAATGACTTGAGTCTCAAAATTTAAAAATATTCGAAAAAAAAGTCACCTTTGTGACCTTTTTTTCTAATATTTTTGAATTTTGAGACTCAAGTCATTTGTATCGTTATATCTATTAATTATGCCAAGTCTCAAACAAGGGTTAAACTTAATTTATTGAAAATTTCGTCTCTTGTTCGAAAAGGCTCCTATGGTAGCATGTGTTAAATGTGTTAAAAGCAGCGTTACTTGACCAGCCAGCGAACCTTTGCAATTGACATTTGACAATTGTAATTGACAATTGACATTGACATTTGTCTGTAATGTAAACAATTATTGCATAATCATTATCTTTAAATGTAAATGCTTTTAAAAAATAATTATTTGTAAATAAGCTCAGAGTACTTTACATATTCTTTCGAAGCACACAATGTCATATTAACATGCAACACTTTGGAAATCTACGACACTTCTCGCAATCTACACTGAATATGCCTATCAGGTTTGAAAATATATTATTTTCAAGTGCGGGTTATATATTTTTATAAGTTTAGCCAGAATGTTGTAAACGGATAAATTCCCTAGGTCGGGCCTGCGCTAAGCACAGCTTGTTGCACAGGTCCTCACTCCACCACCCGATCACGCAATCCTGACTTCCGGCAGAAATTAGAAGCGAAAGTTGTACGTGCCCGACATAACTGGACACGGTCCGCATCACCATCTGACATCACCTGACCTTGAGTGCGACCACTGCCATCGTCCGCAGGCCATCCCAGTCAGGGGCCAAAGCGCCAAAGCGCCAAAGCGGCAAAGCGACTGGAGCCCAGGCTGCCATATCGGGTCGGATCAGAAGCCACACGCTCTCCCGACTGAGCTACAGGGGCGGACAAATATCATAGCATGTAATTTAGCCTTGATCTTGATAATCTTGATAACTTAGCCAAATCAATGGCAAATTTAACATTCTCGGGTACGAATAACTCTTATCAGCAGTCACAGCAATTTTGAAAAGTGACTGGTTTTCTTTAAACAAAACAGCCGCAATTTCGCATTTAGCAGGTTAATCCCCATTTCCCTCCTCAGGTCACCACTAGAGGGACGGTCGGTGGCCCATGCCCCTGGACCACAATGCAACACCCTCGACTACTTTTGTTAAAAAACAGCGTGTTTCTTGCACCATCGTTTACCAAATGATTTGTATTACGAGCAAGCGCGAAATGCCAGCGAATCCTCGTCAGATACGAAATTTTTGTCACACACAGGGTGTAACTGGTGTCAAGATCACGTGCTGTAACTGGTGTCAAGGAACACTGAGATGATGGCGGGTGGTTGCAAATAAAATAGCATTGACAAGGCGATATTCTGGTTTTGATTTTGATTCCCAGACATTGATACTAGTTCTCTCGTTATCACGAATTGAAAATATGTACACTTTTCCGGGACATTCTGCATAAGCGGCCGACCCAACTCGGCCCGACCGTGACGCTTTTCAGAAGCGTAATCTTTGGAATCCCACTTCCGATTGACAAGCGGTCTTCGTCAGCTGATGGCCCGATTCAATCAATTCTGCTAAGTAGAGTTTCGTCTCAAAGGAGTGCAAACTGCAACCATAGGGGGTAAAACTAAAATTCGTCCGCCCAGCGCAGTCCCGGCCGAGTCCAGACCATGCATGCATAGTTCCTGGCGGCCCGCTATGTTTTGCTAGCGTCGCGGTCAGACACTAAGCTGTCCCAGAAATTGTCCCCCTCCGCCCAATCCGCGGTCAGAAGCGCGCAGATGCTTGGTAGTGTGCCAACCAGTGGCAGGCAGTGCAGGCAGCAGGCAGTGCAGGCAGGCAGGCAGGGCTGGCTCGTCCTTGCGCCGATTAAGATGCCTTTTTATACTGGTTATATTTAGCATTTATCACAGCCTGCTAGCACGATAAATGACTTCCTGCATCTTGTAAATACAATGTGAAACTTTCACTTTCTAAAGCTGCACTTTAAATATAAAATAATCACTCAATGTTTCTTCGCAAAGATATCAAATGGTCCTTAATGAAGGTGTCACGCGTTAAGGTGATCATATATAATGTTCATGACAATTATTATTTTATTAAATCACTAGAAGATTCGATGGGTCATACTACGAGAAGAAAAGGGCAATGCAGAGAATCATTGTGGAATTGGTGAGTGAACATGCATTAACACGATGCTCGGTATTATATTTCAATGTCGGTTCCTCCCAGCGAGTCGCTGCGCCTTAGAATCATCCATCCGCTGGGAGAGACCAACTTCTCCAGACAACTTTTGATCTCTGAATCACCGGCGTTTCATAAACTGCAGCATATTGGTCTTCTATTTGGTTTTGAAAACTTGAACTAACATTGGTATTTGCGGACAAACACGATACAAGTGGTCTTACAGGGCTTACCATTTGTGAGTTGGGACCGAAGTTGAGTTAAATGTCACTGAAGCTAAATGAACTGCTTGGTAATTTTATAATCTTTAGTTTCAATCGCATTCCGCACGAAAACATTATACGAATACTGCAATACCCCATGCAGTATTCGTTTTATTACGTGGCCAACGCTGTTCTTTGCGTTATATAACTTTCGTTTATATTAGTTTTTCCCACTGCCCACTGCCCCATAAACCATTCGTTGTGTTGCCCCGCCAACCGTCTAGCTTTTCAGTAAAAATATTATTATATTTTTGAATGGATGCATTATAGAGGTGCCACCTTTCTACCCACCTACCCACCAGTTGTGGGTAGCTACTACCCACGTGGGTAGTAGCGGGTAGCACAATCGATAATTTGGATGAAGTGGGCAGTTGGCGGGTAGCAGAATTTTAATAATTGCAAAACAATGGGGAAAACAGATTTTGATGGGAATTGGGATGCTTGAACAAATATAGGCATCTCAGTAAGTGAGCAGGGATCAATACAAACAGTTTAACATTAAAAATGAGTTATTAAAATGGCAGACATAGATGACAATTTATTTTGTGGGTCTTGCGGGTAGCTGGCAGCCTATTGGTCATTGGGTAGTGGTGGGTAGTTAAAGGGGGTTTGCGGGTCGGGTCGGGTAGCCACAAGCCTGAAAAGTGGCACCTCTAATGTATTACATGCAAGTCACACCAGCGTTTACATTCACATCAGTGATTTGCTAACACATAAAATACCGGATGATCAGATGATGATATGTCACTTAGCAGCTCTATCGGGTCATGTTGAAGTTTAATATGCAGCTGTTGAGGTCTGAGCACTACAAATAGTCCCGCGCCTTCCGTCGACATCGTGCTGCTGTTGCCACTTGGCACATCTGGCCCACAAGACTGATTAGTGTTGCTTATATTCTGAAGTTGCTCTTCTGACACAATCTGAGCATAGTGTTGCAGCAATGAAGTTGATTTGTGTCCACTTATCTTTGAAGTATTTTGTAATTGAAGCATCTTGTATTTTAAGTATCTTGTATCGATGATGAAGTTGATTTGTGGCCACTTAGTAAATAAAAACGGTTGCTCGGACATATTAAGAAAAAAACAATAGAGACTCAACAATTCTGTTGAACAATTCTCAACAGTCTGCCATGAGAACGGCTCAAAATAAATAGAATATTGAAATGTTTGTTGATTTTTTGGCAGAATACCAATGTACAAGCAACTTACTATTGCCCGTCGCTATGATGACATCAGAAAAGCGGATGCTACTTCTAGCGGGAAGATAACCGGTCAAAAGTCAAAAATATCACATGACCATGTTACATAGTAACATGTAATAAAAATAAAAGTTACATGTAATACAATTTGCTATCTACAAACAAGGCCAATCGCAGTCAAAAATACGTTCAATTAGCACGTGAGCTGTAAAACATTGCAAGCATTTTCAAGCATACATTAGAAGTATTC
>VOPJ01007964.1:0-12217 GCA_014673585.1 Semibalanus balanoides
GGAAGCCCGGCAGGCCCTTTTCGGCGCGTGCAGCGCGACGAAAAGGACCGACGAGACCGCGCGAAACGCAGTATCATGGGTCGAAGACCACGCGAAGCGTAGTCCTTAAAGTCTTTAGAACACTTCAGAGGTTATTTAGGGCCACCAGGGTCCTCTCTGTAAGACCAAAGGGCCCTTGGACGTTCACAAGAGCCCTGCGCATGTCAGAGTGGCCCCTGGACAAGCCGGAATGGCCCCTGAGCGGGTCAGAGGGCCCCCTGAACAAGTCGAATGGGTCCCTAGCCATCACAGAAAGTCTCTGGGAAGGTCGTAAGGGGCCTATGGGCAGGTCGGATGGGCCCCTAGGAGGTCAAAAGGGCCCCTGAGCCGGTCAGAGGCCCCCTGAATACGTCGAATGGGCCCCTAGCCGGCACAGAGGGCCCCTGGGAAGGTCGTAAGGGGACCTTGCGCAGGTCGGAGGGGCCCTGGGAAGGTCGCACGGGCCCTTGAGCGGGTCGGAGGGGCCCCTGAGCATGTCAGTAGGGCGAAAAAGCAGCCAGCCCAGTTCTTACCAGGTCGAAAGGGCGCCTGAGCAGGCTGGAAGGCCCCTAGTCAGACCAGAGGGCCCCTGAGAAGTTCAAAGGGACCCTGTACAGGTCAGAGGGGCCCCTGAACAGACAGAAAGGGCCTCTGAGCGGGTCAGAAGGGCCCATGAACATGTCAAATGGGTTCCTCACCAGTACGGAGGGAGTTTTTCATCCGCTCTACTGGGCCCTTTCAACGCTCGGGAATGGACCCTCTTCAGGCACCCCCTGGGCGAGATCCTGGCTACGTGCCTGGTAGAGGCCCTGTCCCCGGACAAAATCCTGGTTATGTGCCTGTTTCATGGGCCTCTCTGGGGGTCCTGAGGTCCTGGTCAAATCCAGCTCATCAAAAGTGGACGAAAAAATGTGCATCACAAAATAAAGTGGCCGAAATCCATAGAGTTTTCATATCCATTTTTTAGGAGGCCCTTTAAACGTTCTGGAAGGGCCCTTTGAGGCCCTCCCCCCCCACCTGGACGAAATCCTGGCGGCGTGTCTGGGACCAGCCAGGACCATTTCCCCAAGTCATTTCCCACCAGGCTCCTCCAGATTCACAGGGACCATTTATGTGCGTAAAAGTCTTTCTGCCTCAATCTTGCTGCTTTCAAACCATTTGCACTATTAGCCAGTTGTTTGTTGCAGTTTGGCACAGTGTATAGTACATCGTTATTATCAAGGTATGTACTGTGATGTTCACAATCCAAAAGTTGCACTTCATATCCATGATGTGCCACGAGCGACGTACAGCTCCGAGACGGCCAGCCCCTCCGTCAGTCGCACGCAGGTGCCTCGCTGTCCGTCCGCTATGAACGGCTCAATACTCCTAAGGGCGACAGATCCCTCAGCCAACAGAGGTCTCCTCGAGGTCAAAAGAGGGTCCCGCAGCCGTGCCGAGAGTGGTCCTCGGCGGCCAGAGTGGCCCCTCAGACGGCCAGAGGTCCCTGCAGGTCACAGAGTGCCGGCCCCCCTCGCCGGCAAGTGCCCCCTCAGGGCCGGCAAGAGGGCACCGCTTCAGACCGGCAAAGTGTACCCCGCCCCTCGCCCCTTAGGCGGCCAGGGTGCCCCCTTAGGCGGACAGGGTGCCCCCTTAGGCGGCCAGAATGCCCCCCTCAGGCGGCCAGACTGCCCCCTCAGGCGGACAAAGGGCCACCTCAGGCGACCTGAGTGCCCCCTCAGGCGATCAGAGTGCCCCCTCAGGCGACCAGAGTGTCCCCTCAGGCGCCCAGAGTGCCCTCTCAAGTTAGAGGCCCAAGGAGGGGGCCATGGCCCTCTGGTCCTCTCCTCTGGATCCGCCACTGGAGGTCAGGGACCTTTTTAAGCGCGCTGCGCGCGCCGTAAAGGCCAGGCTCCACCAAGATTACTTTACTCGACTCCATGCGTGATTATCCAGGAAATCCCGGACATGCTCTGCGTGTTTTCAGTTTTTTTTTCAACACTGACGAAGACACTCTGCTTGTCGAAACGTCTGGTATCTTAGGAACTTACTTGTATTGTCTTGATTTGAATACAATTCTATATTGTCTGATACTTTACATTCGTCTAATTCAGGGGTCGGGCAACACTCCGGCCCGCGGGCCAGATCCGGCCCGCGACCGGCTACGTATGTCCGGCGCCGCGGCTGGTATCGGCAACTTACATATGTATTTATTCCCGGCGACCAACGGTGCCTCAGAATCGATAAATAGTTAAAAAAGTATGTGTGCTCTCGTGATGTTTTCATCTCGAGTTTTGCCTTGCTGGCACAAAAATTAATCCCGAAGTACAAAGATATTTTTATTTGGGGCACATTGGTCGGTCTAATGAAGTTGGAGACGACTGCTTTCATACTTTTTTAGATAGATTTTGCCTGCTGGCGCGTCTGTCTAAGGAAGGTAATACATTTCCAACATTTGACATGTACGGCAAACACTCTGCAGAACTGCTAAGACAGACTTTTGAAATGCATTAATATACGCTGTCATGATTTCCCAATGTGACATGACTTGCCGTCATTGTATCTATTTATCCATCCCCGGGCCCGGCCCGCCGACTGCTTCCAGATCTCTCATCCGGCCCGCGCCCTAAAAAGGTTGCCGGCCCCTGGTCTAATCGAAGCGATGGCAATATTAACGTAATGAAAGAATTTAACATAAGAAAAAAGATAGCGAGTAATCTCAACCGATACAAGTTTTGAAAGACTGTTTAAATGAAATGGTGCTACCCAAGTCAGCACCGGCACAATTGCGATTGTTTTTACTTAAAAATGTGTATAATTTAAATATGTTCAACACTGACGAAGACACTCTGCTTGTCAAAACGTCTGGTATCTTAGGAACTTACTTGTATTGTCATTGATTTCAAATACACTATCATGTCTGATACTTTGCATAGGGTGAGCTCCACTAGCGTTTCACGAAGGTCCCGGCATTGGCGGATCTAGGATTTAGTTTTTGGCGCCATTGGGGGCATCACCCCGAAAAAGTTTATAAAAAAATAAAAAAATGTTTTGCTCCCTTATGCTTTAAGATAAACTTTATTTAGTAAAAGTTGCGTAGATCTCCTTCTATGTAGATCAGGAAATGTGTACATTTGCGCCAATTTCAGGTGGTTTGGGGGGCATTTGCCTCTGATGCCCCCCTACCTCCTGGATCCACCAGTGGGTCCCGGATGTTAAGTCAAGGAGAACACGGACAAGCCGGATGAAATGACATGCAGAAGCCGGACGTTCAGGACGAAACGGTGCCGATAAAAAAATCAAACTTCTGAACTTTTTTACTGTCTTTTTTTTTTTACTTCTGAAACTTTTTAAGCAATCTGAAATTTGTATCGTGCTCAGAAGCCGTGACGTGAGACAGTCAGTTGCGCACAATTAAGCAAGTTTCGTATGGTACTATTATCAATGGTTCCCAGCCTATGACTTTTTTATTTATTTTTTTGTTAAAAAAGCATACTTTTGTAAAAATTAACCATAAAATCAGATATTTAATAAGATTATTTAATAAACAGGAAATATAAGTAAAAATAACTATAGAGCATATTCAACCACTATAATTACGAATCTTCAAATGATATCTGTATTTTTGATGAATGATACATCCTAAGGTATGAATAATTCATGACGTCAATATTTAAAATTTTGTTTTTTTGTCCTTTTTTGACGCAGCATACGACAAATAAAGTGTAGCACTGTATGTCGTAGACAAAACCGGTCTAGAATAATGTATTGATTTATTGTATTAATCAATTTCAAATTTTGACCTTTTGTGACATGAATTTGACCTTTACTTGACCTTCACTTCAAGTCTTCACGTACACTAAGTCAGGTGGTAAAATGAGTATTAATCTCGAGTTCTACATGTAAAATAGCATGTACAACGTCAATATGTGTTGCATGACTTTCGTATAATTTGTGGGCATAATGACCTTATGTGACCTGACCTTGACCTTTAAATTTTGAAAAAAATCCCCCATTTGCTCATTCTGGATGTGTGTCATACTTTTGAGAGCACTCTGGGTGATCATGGTTGCAACCAAATGCTGTGAACGGAAACTATGGTCTATAAACTAGATATAAACTAGAACGGCTAGATTTTGACCTTTGACCTGACCTGTGACGTCACCACTGACCCCTAGGGCAACACAAATTATTTAACGTCGATGAGCTTTCCTGGGCTATCGATTGCCGTTTGATTCAGCGCGATCGTCTAATTGGTTCCGAAGATACAAGGGGGCTACCCCCCCCCGTGACTCGTGTTACCGAAAATACCCCAGTGACTGCCGGGTTAACATAATACAATTTTAACTTTCTTTATAGACATCGGTGCCCAGAAACCATTGGACATAAAACGCTGAACCAGGCATCACTTTGCAGGGAAATATATCGTCTTCAAATTATTTGTCCAAAGCAAAGCTGTTCGATAAATATTCATGCAGATTGCCAGGCCTTTTGATTGAAACTCAATATTTTGACAGTTTTTGAGAGGCTTCTGAAATGCAAGGCT
The DNA here is from genome assembly GCA_014673585.1 of Semibalanus balanoides. Taxonomy (NCBI): domain Eukaryota; kingdom Metazoa; phylum Arthropoda; class Thecostraca; order Balanomorpha; family Balanidae; genus Semibalanus; species Semibalanus balanoides. Next base: position 4,544 of record VOPJ01007964.1, read on the forward strand.
TTCACACAAAACGCCTTTTCAATATCAGAAGACATCTCAAAGGACTTATTTTTGTGTCCATCGGTTTTGCCACATTCTTAACTATGAACATGGCAAGTTTCGAAAAAAATTGTCACGTGCATATTAACCCGCCGAGTCACTGGGGGAGGGGGTTTTAGCTCCCCCCTGAGGAATATCTTAAAATATCGCAACGAAATAATGCAGCTATCAACGCCAAACTTCTAGTACCTGACCGCGCATCTTTTTCACACCCTTAGCCATTTTTTTTTTTATTTCGTCATGTTTTTTTTTAGATAAACCAGAGCTACATAAAGCTAAGTTAGTGACGTCACTTCACACGATTTTGACACCAAAAACAGGCTCAAACTTTAGGAGATCGTACAAATGCTATGTAGCAAACAAAATAGAATCCGAAAACGTGAGAAGATAGCAAATGTCAAGGGCTACAACATGGCTATCTCGGATTTGTGGAAAAAAATGATTTTGTACCCTAAAATTGTCCAAAATTTACTTTTTTTGAAAAATTTACAAAAAAATCAAAACTTTTTAAGATATTTAAAAAAAAAAATGTAAAATAACTATCCGCTTTGAACCACCATACCGAATTTCAAAATGATATCTGTATTTTTGATTGAGTGATGACATCTGAGGTATGGGTAACTCGTGACGTCAAATTTTGAAATTTCATTTTTTTACCAGATACAGACAAATAAAGAGCAGCACTGTATTTCTGAGACAAAAACGGTCTAGAAAAATGTACTGATTTATTGTATTTATCAATTTAAAATTTTGACCTTGTGTGCCATGGATTTGACCTTCACTTGACCTTTACGTCACGTACATTAAGTCAGGTGGTAAAATGAGTATCATTTCAGTTCTTACACGTTAAAATGGAAAGCATAAATATGGTTGCATGACTTTCGTATATTTTTGGCCAGTATGACCTTATGTGGACTTCTTGACCTGACCTTGACATTTTGCCTCAAAATCCCTAATAGCGATTTCTTGATGTGTGTCATTCCTTGAGAGCACTCTGGTTATCATGGTTGCAACCAACATGCTGTTGAATCGGAAATTATGGTCTATAACTAGCGCGTAAACTAGAACGCTAGATTGGACCTTTGACCTGCGACGTCACCACTGACCTCTAGGGCAACATAAATTATTTTTCGTCGATGAAATTTCCTGGGCTATCGATTTCCGTTTGATTCAGCTGGATCGTCTAATTTGTTCCGAAGATACAAGGGGGCTAAAAAAACTCCCCCCAGTGACTCGTGTTACAGAAAATACCCCATCTTAGCTCGTTAAAGCACGAGCTAAGATCCAGAGTACGTTTTTTTAGGTCGACAGCCTGTACCTACCTAGATAAAGGATGGGTGAAAGAGAGTGATGCGCCATTTCGTAATTATGTTATTGAAGGGCTGCAAAGGGCATAGAAATGTCCAATGTCTAGGTGTAATGAATGAGGTAATACATAAAGAAGGTGTAACATAATTAAGGCGTAAATAATATGAATAATAAAGGTAATATAACAAAAAATAAAGATGCAAATAATAAAATAACAGTACAGTCGACCGTTGAGAGAAATCCCACTCTCACCAGTCAGTGCAGTTGCCATACCAAGACATGCAAACAAAAACGATACCGACAACACGCAAAAGCCGGATAGCACGCATGAGCCGCAAGAACGGATATCACGCAAAAACCGACAACACGCAGAACACGTCCTGAATGTGCTGGACGATCACGCATAGTGGAGCCTTGGCTTACAGGCTCGACGAGACCGCGCTAAGCGTGGTATCATGGGTTCTCTAAGAGTCTGGAGACCGAGTTTAGAGCACTTCAGAGGCCTTAACCCTATTCCCGCGTGCGGCCAGATTCTTTAACCTGCTGGGGCAGATTCCGCCCCCCCCCCCAGAGATCTCAGAACCGCTCGGCCGATTTCAATGGACAAACACCATTTGGATTCTTCGTGACAAAAATCTTTCTTTTTTGGACCCCGAAAATTGCTTTTTGCTCAAAATGGGGGGCCAGGGGGCAAAAAATACAAAAATTAGGGTGTTTTTTGGAAAGTCATTGTGCCATATTATTCAACCGTTTGCATGCAAAAAAACGTTTTTGATTTTCCCAATGGTCATTTCGTCAATGTGTTAAAGGGACAAGTACAAAAACGAAAAATCATAGGCGCACTCAGATAAAAAAATGGGAGAAATTTTTTATGAAAAATATGTCTTTTCCTTAGTGTGGACTTGGGAACGGAACATGTGGCTTTGTTGCTGGTAATTTGTTTAAATGTAACACCATTGTGCATAGGCGGATTCAGGTAAACAGCGTGGGGCAACATGTCGGAACGCTTTTATCTGTTGCTTATTTGAAGTAGGGCCTAAATTGACGAGAATAATCGCCTCCCATTTATGTACCTGAGTGCGCCTCTTCCCCAAAATATGTATATCCAATTAGTATGTGTACAAAGGCATCAACTTAGTCTTGACGCTTGTATTCCACCGCAAACTACAAGGAAAAGTTATGCGCCGCACCACCCGCATTCGAAAACGACCTCCCAAAAACGTGGACTCTGGAGCCGCCTCTGCTTCCGATTTTTCAAAATTTTAACAAAACACGCGCATTATATTTAGAAAGCCGAAAGTTTCAAGACGTAACGGTTCAGAAGCGGCGGGCGAAAAACTACCGGGGGCAGAATCTGCCCCCCCCCCCCCTCCGCAGGGAATAGGGTTAAAGAGCCTCTGAAAGACCAGAGGGCCCATGGACGTTCAAAAGGCCCATGTGCAGGGCAGAGGGCTCCTGGCTAGACCGAAGGAGCCCCTGGGCGAGACAGAAGGGCCCTGAACATGCCGAATTGGTCCCTAGCAAGCACAGAGGGGCTCCTGGGCAGGTCGGAGGGGCCCCTGAGCAATGAGCATGTCGACAGTGCGACAAGCAGCCAGCGTAGTCCCTAACCAGGTCAGAAAGGCCCTTGAGCAGGCTGGAGGGACCCTGGACAGAGCAGAGGACCCGTGGGAAGTCCAAAGGGCCTTGTTGTGCAGATCAGAGGGGCTCCTGACCAGACCGAAATTGAAGGGCCTCTGAGCGGGTCAGAAGGGCCCCTAGCCAGCACAGAGAGACCCCTGGGCAGGTTGGAGGGGTCCCTGAGAATAACAGCAGGGCGACAAAGCAACCAGACTATAGTCCGTTTATATTTAACATGAGATTTGTAGTGTAGGCATCTAATCTTTCAAAGCAGCACGTCCAGAATCGATCAGCTTAATTTCTGAGCGATAGACCGTCAAAATTGCAAGTGAATTGATCGAAACAGATATTCAGAACCTGCTGCTTTGACAAGAAGATAACTTCAAGTCTTGAATTGAACTATGCATACGTCTTGTCCAGTAGTGGACTCTGATATGTGTATGTGTTTTTGTTTACTGAATATGGGCGTGCAATATGTGTTACAATATGGTGTGACTTGGCTTGGATTATGGCTAAATCAACAAGTATACTTGGTTCAAAATTGTTGGCGAACCCTAGCCTTATTGAACTCAGCTTCCCTAAAAGAATAGGTATGACACCAGGCCAAAGTGGTAGGCCTATTCGGCATTATAGGGGAGGAAGGGGGCACGTTCTGTCACTCTTTTTGTTACTTCGGCCCTGGGCCGGCCACACTTTTCAAGCCGTTTGCGCCGACTGTCACTCCAATCACTGCTTACAATACTCATAGCTTCCAATCGTTTGAGGAGTTCAGTGGTAGCCTCAGTTGTTCGGACACCAGTGTCATATGTGACGATGACTCATCCGACAAAACCTGCACCCAATATTTACGATGGGCACGTTATCTTGTTCACTTGTGAGCGGGTGTGTGACTGTGGAGACACTTGCCTGCTAATCATTCCCCACGAGTCACTCTTTGGCGTCCCTGTAGGGTAGAGAGGTTTCACATCGTATCATCAATAGTGTAGAAAATGACGGGCCATGTACATCCAACACTGCACTTTTACGTTTGTCTGGTATAACCCCATGCCGAATCAGGACATATTGATATTTAAATGTAACTGGATGAGGATTCATCCACCGAATGCCTTGAATCCCCCCCCCCCCCCGTGGACACAAAGATCCACCGCAGTCAACGGGGCAGAAAACGCGTGAAACTGTCTCCTACGGGCACAGTGATATATATTTGCAATGAGCCCGATTGCCCCCCCCCCCCCCTCCCCTCCCGTTAAAGACTCTGCGCTGATGACCGACGCCATTTTCCCCCCGGTAAACAAAACGTTTTTTTCCGTAACGGACGGAGCTAAACCTTATTGCCGTCCAACTCGAAAGCTTGATCCGCAAGTAGAAATCTCCCCCGCCAGTGGAAAATTCCTAGAAAAGGTTTATATTATAGGACTGTATAATATATCAAGCACATAAATATATAAATATAAAAGTCACAATATTTATCAATATAAACTCACCAGTACCGCTTTATGGCGTTATCCTGCGCGGAAGCTGTTCTGTGTCATCACCATGGTCGCTCTGGTGTCACGGTGGACTCGTGATTATGTCTAGAATGAGGTTCCGTGGTGCCATGTGGCTGGATTATCGAGTTGCGATTGTGGTCGGGTTTGTATATTGATATAAGTCACGTCCGATTATCCCGAGTGATATCTCTTTTTATGGCGTTTGGTGACAGCAGAACCGTTACCCATTGCCTTCCTATAATTTGAAACGGCCTTCCTTCAGGTTTTATTTCTGGTAATGCGCAGCTGTACATTATCTAGCCAAAATCGACGTGATACATCACGAATGACGACGGAACCAGAGCTCCAATAAACCGCAACATGGGCTTCTAAAACAAGCACGAATCAATTCGTTCATTTGGAAAAATTGGCGTCAAAATTTGGTGATACCACTCTTTCCCTGGACAGTGGGATTTAGCCATACCTCGAACCTGGAGCATCATGGAAAAGAAAACCACGGACACATCCGTTGACGTGGGCTGGAGACGATGGCAATGAAGTCCCTACACACAACCATGCGCCCGCGGTGCAAAAGTCGCAACGTTGGATCTCATGCTTGGACAAATAGCTCAACTTCTGCCCGTGATATACGAATACCATCACCAAGGACCGTCGGACATCCCTTTGGGAGGATTTGGCAGAACATCCGCCTGCCACTACGGCTTTCCAGATCCATTGAGCACACTTCATTGATCTCGAATATCTCACAATGGTGCCGATGAACGCCGAGAGACTTATATCAACGTTTGCTGGCTTTCGTGGATGACAACCTCCTTCGTCCGGAGTTTGGAATTTCCCATCACGGTGTCGTCCCGTCAGAGGAAGAGGAGCTTTCTCCAACACTGGATAATTTTATTACCCTTCGCTGGTTGCAACTTCTGCACCCAGCCCTACCTGCCTTGGTGAAGCAGCGATACGGACCAGAGCTGCGGTCCCGTACGCTGGCGTCGCTTAAGCCAGAGATAAGTCAGGGCGCTCGACTCCTCTGCATCGCCGAGCTTCGCTGCGCGAGGAGGCCAGAAGTCCTGATCGCACCGCGAGCACAAAGTGTCCGCGGCTACCATCGCCAACGACAGCGACCTACGAACCTGCACCGTGCTCACGTCTCGTGTTACCAGCCCTAGTTGAAGCCCTCTTCGCGTTCACAGTCCTAACCGCACACGCCCAGAGGAATCGCAGTGGTCTCGCGCTTCTGCGCCCTCTGCAAGGCTTGCCGGCCGGACCGAGACGCGGTATACCCACTTCTGAGTGCGCTGTCGGCTTCTTGCAGAGGCGGCTTATCGACGCTTACATTGACAGGAGTTGCGGCTCATTCGGCGGCTGCACTGAGGACGAGGAAAGTAGTGTCTTTGATGTCGCAACAAGACGTCACCACTCCTATCGCCTCCTCCAGGTCAGTGTACTGTCAGTTCCAGTGTCATGACGTCAGCTGTTCCATAGACTCTACACGCTGTACAAAATCATCGCGATTCAACCTCATCTCTTGTATTCTGTGCCTCACTCCCGTGCGTCTCAACTTTTTGGATGATAGCGGTTGGCCGAAGGTTAAATCTTAATTCGGACATCAGTGCACCCGAGAGCTGGGCGCTGTCGTTCGAAAAATCATTCCCAAAACGCCTATTAGGCTGACGGCCATTCACCCCTGACTGTCGTGGGTGAGACGCGATTGAAACTGCAACGTGACTGCCATGTTCTTCACCTCGATGCATTGGTAGTTGACAACTTGGATGTCGAGGTTCTCGCAGGCACCCCATTCATGCGTATAAATGACGTGTCCTTGCGGCCCGCTGAGTGCACTGTCTCGATAGGTGACGCGATTGTTTTCAGGTATGACTCGGCTGACTCGCCAGCTTCCGGTGCCCCTGCTGCGCGTCGGGCCCACTGCACACTTCGCGCCCCGCGGACCTCTCAGACCATCTGGCCCGGAGACTATCTAGAACTCGCCGTCCCCAATCTCGATCCAGACTCCTACATATCCGTCGAACCTACCGTGTCATCTCCGCGCCCAGGTGACCTGACTGTGTACTGGCCTTGCCCGACTGTCACCCAGCTGTGGCGGGTAAAGTTCAGTGTTCCAAACCTATGCGACTTCACCTGTTCATATTTCACGTGCCACCATGATCATGTGTGTAAGGTTTATTCGGTGTCACCTGCCGATACATGTGAAACACCTCCCTTCGATCAGGTGGAATCGCCCGCAGCCCCCCTTAGTGCCTCTGTCTCTGCCGTGCGGGTAGATCCTGACGGTATCCTCCCATCCGACATCCGATCCAAATTTGCTGACCTTACATCGGAGTTCGCGACTGTCTTTCAACCCACGTTCCCGGGCTACAACGGTGTGAAGGGTCCCATCCAGGGTGTTGTTAACATCGGCCCCGTCGAGCCTCCACAGCGTCCAGGTCGGGTTCCTCAGTACGAACGCAGCCGGCTGAGCGAATTGTCAGACGAATTTGACGCAGCTCGAAACGGTGGGTATTTTGCAAAGCCTGAAGACCTCGATTTACGGCCTGGACACGTGAATCCCTCTTATCTGGTAGAAAAACCTAACGGAGGAACTCGTCTCGTCACTGACTTCACATCTGTAGGTCAGTACTGTAAGCCCCAACCTTCACTCTTGCCCGACGTAGAATCGACTCTCCGCACCATCGGCAGCTGGCACTATCTCGTGATAACAGATCTAACTAAGGCCTATTACCAGCTTCCCTTGTCGTGCTCATCGATGAAGTACTGTGGTGTCTCGACACCATACAAGGGAACCCGTGTATACACCCGTTGTGCTATGGGCATCCCCGGTTCGGAGTCCGCACTTGAAGAACTGATGTGCCGAGTTCTCGGCGATCTGATCCAAGAGGGACGAGTGGTAAAACTGGCTGATGACCTGTTCTGTGGCGGATCTACTCCTGCCGAAGTGTTTGAAAACTGGCGGCTCGTGCTCGAGGCACTGCATGCCTGTGACCTCCGTCTATCGGCATCTAAAACAGTGATCTGCCCTCGATCCACAACCGTGCTGGGCTGGGTATGGTCAGAAGGGCAGATATCTGCCAGTCCCCACCGCATCTCCACCCTATCGACGTGTGAGCTACCAAAGACGGTAAAAGGTATGCGCAGCTTCATCGGTGCGTATAAGGCTCTGAGTCGCGTGGTTCCAGGTGTTGCCAGTCTCCTGTCCCCGCTAGAC
>VOPJ01007965.1:0-12680 GCA_014673585.1 Semibalanus balanoides
TGTGTGCGGGGGTTTGTATTGGTGTGGACGAGTGTGACCGGTGTTTTATAGGCGAGCGGAAGAGGGCAAAATTGTATGCCATTGCAGCTATAAGTGGGCTCCGGCCTTTGGTTGTTCGTGACTTATAAATAAATAAATAAATAGGCCATAGGTACTTTCCATTCAAAGCCAATGGTTGCAACCATGATCACCCAGAGTGCTCTCAAAGGTATGAGACGCATCCAGAATGAGCTTATGGTGGATTGTTGGTAAAATATCAAGGTCAAGGTGTCAAGGTCAGGTCACAAAAGGTCACTATGCCAAAAACTATACGAAAGTCTTGCAACTCATGTTTTATATTCTATTTTACGTGTATAACTCGATATCGATACTCATTTTACCACCTGACTTAATGTACGTGAAGTAGAGGTCAAGTGAAGGTCAAAATCATGTCACAAAAGGTCGAAATTTGAAATTGATAAAAATAATCAATCAATAGATGTTTCTGGACCAGTTTTGTCTCAGAAATACAGAGCTGCTATTAATTTGTCTGTATGTGGTCAAAAAGTCCAAAAACGAAATTTCAAAATTTGTCGCCATGAGTTTCCCATACCTTAGATGTCATCACTCAGTCAAAAATGAGACATTTTTTTGAAAAAATGTGTCAAAACTTTTTTTCTCGAAAATCCGAGATAGCCATAATGTAGCCCTTGACATTTGCTATCATCTAATGTTTTTGGATTCCGTTTTGCTTACTAGATAACATTTGTACGGTCTGCTATAATTTTGCTGATTTTGGTGTTAAAATCTTGTGTAGTGACGTTTCTAACTTAGCTATATCTAAAAAATGGCAAAATTAAAAAAGTGTAAAAAGGATGCCCTGACAGGTACTAGAAGTTTGCCGTTGGTAGCTGCATTATTTCGTGAGATTTTCTAGATATTCCTCAAGGGGGCTAAAAAATAAAAACAGTGACTCGCGGGTTAATAGACTAGTTCCAGGTTATCTATCCAACTGTTTTCATGTATTAGATAAAAAGGAAAACAGTGCAACTATGTTTGTAAGTGTCACTTTTCTATAAATTCCTCCAAATTATCAGTATAGAGCAGTGGCGGTGGAAGCGGAGGGCAGGCTGCCCCCCATCGAAAGGGATGGGTGACAAACATGTCTTTCCCCCCCCCCAATGCTCACGCCAAAAACATTTTTAGATGTCCGCACCATGCAGGGGCGGATCCAGCCCCTCGGTTTGGGGGGCCAACTTTTTCTGGCAAAAAGGTATCCATTTTTGTATCCACGGATTTGGGCTTTTCACCTTATTTGGCATTTGAGATTAAAAAATATTGTTTTTCGGAAAAAAAATACAGAAAAAAAAAATAAAACAAATTTTGCTTTTTTTCTGGGGTAAAATCGTGGAAAAAACTTTTAAACGACTTCAAAACAGCCATTTCCATTGCATATACAGACACGTAGTAATTTAAATAATAACGTTTTCTCAATACCAACTCGCAGGGGGCGTCACGATAATATTGAGGGGTCGGCTAAAAAGACGAGAAAACGTATAAATCGTTTGTCTGCGTGCATGCCTTTGCAAAATTTTGAATGTATAGTCCTGTTATATATACGCCATTTGGTTTGATTTAGTATTTTAGGTGGTTTTTAGGGGGTCCGATGTTCCGCTGCAATCGTTCTCGTCGCCTTTTCCGGAACTCGCAGGCCCATGCTTGAAGCTTGTTGCCAGCTTGAAAATAACCCTCCCGCCTCAGGAGGGGCCCTCCAGGCCTCCCTGATGTTTTTCTGAAAATCACTTTGTTGCTCATGCGGCGCAGTCTTGCTGAAATTTCCGCTACTGAATTGGTTCAGTCAGTTGGAAAGGAAAATGGGTTTTAGTGACGATTATAGTTGGTGGAAAGACGGTAACTGTATTGTAGAAATCGATAGAAAATAGAAGTTTGCAAAAGAAAAGTTGCCAACAGTAAATTGAGAGAAAGATTACGAGAAAACTAGCCAATTTTAATTGGGAAAAGCAAACTTCAGATTTTCAAAATTTTGGTTTCTGTTACCCCTAAAAACTGGAAAAATGGGGGAATCACTACAAAATTTAAAATTGTCAACAGATTTTGAAAAACGTGAGAGAACTGAAGTGAGAATAACTAAGCCGTGAATAAGCTGAGAGAACTAAATAGGAAATGCCCACATTTCTTTATATTATTTCCAAGCATTACTTGCAATAACTTTTATGAATACACTTGTGTCCCCCTAAGTGAAGAGAACTCATGACGTCATTTTGTAAATACCATTTTTTTTTTACTTATTTTGACATCAGATAATCCACAAAAATATACATTTTCTGTTATTTCTGAGACAAAATTGGTCCTATGGGGCCAAGCTTTTTATTTAGTCATTTATCAATTTCTCATTATGAGGTTTTTCTGAACGGAATTTAAAACCAGCTATTCTTAACGTAGATCGGGTCGAGGTCATTCACTTGACCCTGGAGTTCCACGCAATGACCACTGAAACCTAAAACAAAAATTATATCCGATTTAAGAATCCTCACATACAGGCAACATGCTGGTTCTTACCGCGTTGCTCTATGGTGCTTGGTTTTGAAGTTAACAGGGCATCCTGTCAGCCCCCCCCCCTCCCCGTACGGCGAAGGTGTAAAACGGTAAGGCGAGGGTTAATATTGTATGAAGTGGCCCTGGGGCCTGATTACCGTCAAGGAGAGCCTCTGCCATACACTTAATTAAATTAATTTGTCAATTTTCCTAATTTGTGTAAGCAATTACGAAACTTGTGTGATGCCGCGAAGCGGCGCGATTTTTTCCCCCAATTTTGTATTGTGAATAGCTGGATTTTTACTGCTTCAAAGCTATTTTAACGATAAATTGTTATCTTTCCTCCAGTACCAGACTCACCATGTTAATATCAAATAGTACCAAAACAGTCCGTATCAAATAATGTGGGTATTCACTGATATCCTTGGGGGGGGGGGGGAAGATATGTTAGCCCCACCCTTTTTCGCTTTGGGGGGGCCATGGCCGGATTGCCCCCCTCCTGGATCCGCCCCTGGCACCATGCGCAATATGACGCATTGAAGAGAATGCATATGCAGGGCATAAACTCAAAATTTTCGCGCAATTTATTTCATATTTCTAGGTCTTGATCCTAAAAATAATCGAAGGAGGTTCGAAGTCGAAGATGGTGATTTCCAAATTGGTGTCGCTGGTTCCAAAGCTGGTATAGCTGATGCCATACCTGTCATACTGCATTCTCCATCCTTGTGACGTGCCTTTTCATCCGTTTTGTTTGGTCCCTTTAACGCTTGGGAAGAGGGCCCTTTCAACGCTCGGGAAGAGATCCTTTTCGAGGCGCCGACCCCCCTCCTTTTGGACGCAGTCCTGGCTACGCACCTGTTTGAAGTTTAATCTGATAAGCGTTAAATGCTTAAAACGGTCGGTACTCACAAGTACTTAGTAACGAATTCATTTTCCGATAAAAAATTAGCCTGCTACGCATTGATATTAACCATGAAGGCATATGATATGTTCATGCTCTCTATCTTTTGCGAAAATGGACCATTGGTTCCAAAATAAGCGTCCAGCTTGGTTGGCCGGCAAAGCAGTTAATTTGTAGTGAAAGCCGGCCTCCGCCCATGCAGCGGCCCGAACACTATAGTGTGTCGGACAGCCTGTACAGTCTCTCTTGAAAGTATCTGTGCATGGGTTGCAGCGATCCGGCGAACTACCCAAACCGGTTTAAAAGTCCCTGTGTATTCGCGGCCGGACAGCTCACCGACCGGTTCAAAAAGGTCATGCCAACCATCCCGCCTCTCAGTTCCAAACCCACCCGGCGGCCCGCCTTGGCACTTCGCTGTTAGTAAGCTCTGCGTGTTTTGGCCACGAGGACGCGCCGATGGTGAATGGACAAGTTGCAGTTGTTTGGGTGAATATGTGCAATACATAAAGAAAATATGTGCTGATCACGTGATAATCACTCATTTTGCATACAGACGCAATATTCATAGATATATTTTGCATGTAAAATTTATCTATTTATCGGCAAGGAAATTCCTTGATGTAGTGACGTCATTTAGCAATAAATATTGCGCATTCCCTAATGAAAGCATGTTATGTTCCTAAAATTCCCGTGCAAATATTAAATGGTAAACGCTTTCCTATGACTTATTACTGTTCACACAAAACTGACTCAGAATTCATTAGGGAAATTTATGCTGTGTAAAATGTGTCACAGCACAAATGCGTTCATCGCTTAATATCCTCTAGAGCACAATGTTCGAGATAGGCTTCCGTTTGCTGCTTGAGGCACAGCTCTGCCGCTCCACCATCAACATCACAGCAAGCTGCTTACGGCACTGCCGGCAGGGATGGTCCGCATCTGCAGTTTCCACATTAGTAAGAATAATGAGACGTTATACGAAAAGCTGGAGGCCAAAGGGAAAGCTTTAATAGAGCCAATGCTGCGCTAACATTCAAAGTCAGATTTCGCGTATATGGGCAGTTGCAGGTTGCTAACCCCTGTTTTTAATACAGTATTTGATTGAACGCAAAATTTTTATTTTAAAAATATTTTATAGATTAGTCAATTTAATATAAATTCCCCTGATGATTATCAGGCATTTAAATAATTAAGTATAATACTAAGTTCAACGTAATAAATCCATTCGCTCTCTGATGGTCGGAGCGCAATTAGGCATAGTTCAGGGATGGCAAATGATAACCTGATGGTAGTTTTTAAGCAGTTCCATGTGACACAATTTAATTTGTAAAATAGAGGTTCAACGCAAAATTCGCATAACGGGTTTAATCTGCGGGCGAAATAAAAGTCACGTGATATGGCGGCATTCAATTGAGAAATCGCTCTTTGAAATCATTCAAAGTTTACTGAAACGAACACAAAACTTAAATTGTGGGAATTCTATCTTGTGACCAAAACAATAATCTTAACGGCGCTCAAAGGCATTTTACCGGGATTTGCTGACAGCCAAAACGATCCTAAGGATGGATCTAGATTCTTTCCATACAAGCTCTGGATCCGACCAGACACTAATTTCAAAGGCTTTCGGCTTTAAAGTTAGAGCCAATGCTGCGGTAACATTCAATCAGATTTGCTTTGATAACAATTTGCTTCCGAACTTCACAATTGTCCATTAAAGCCGCAACTTTCTAGCTCCTAGCCCACAATAATCTGTTAGAGATAGAGAAAGAGCGAAAGCAATAGCGAAGGCGAGAGCAAGAGCGAGTGCCACCCCTTTTTCGATTCCTGAGCGCGCCTCTGCAAAAAATACTTAATTCCCTTTCCTGGCCTCATTTGTGCATATATCATTATAAATAACGTCTATTGCACCGTAATCGCTTGCATATCGTCATCACTATGCTAGTCACCCTTCTTTGTCTGTGCCCGAACACGCTCCTGAAACTCTATATGGAATGGACTATGCAAATAATACAAGGGAAAACAATCTTTAACATTTGCATAGCTATAAATGCCCTTTACATAGCTATATTGACTGCCAGCCAAGCGTTTCATACTCCTTGGAAACCTCACCTTTTCAAGTCTCTGAAACCACCTCTGCAGTACAAATTTATTGTATTGTATGCCATTAACATCAACTTATCTGAACTTGTTGCAATCATCTTAAAGGTAACAGTTCACCTTTAACATGGGGTTTTGAGTTGAGATAGCCAAGTTGTGACGCATACTCGAAAAATGACTTGTGACGCTGTCACATCTTCAAAGAAATCTCTATTATTTAATATTCAGTGATCAGTCCTAAAAGTCGGGGACGGGAATACCCGGTAACTCCAATCGCTGATAGGCTGATTTTGGCTGATTTGACGCATGATTATGACGCAGAGATGACGTAAGACTTCGGGGAAAGTGTTTGATAGAAACAGATAGTGCAGGACAAGAACATGCTGGTTCAGTACCCCATTCTCTGGTTTGCAAGAATACACTTTGTGAGGTATTTATCGTGATTTGGATCTTAAATTGTCTATAAAACGCTATTATCAGCAACATTCTTACCGAAATTATTCAGACGTACCTAGTCTTACACATGAGCCGAAATCCGTCTTATCTTGCTTGCCTTCTTACGTGCATGGGTTTCAGGGATAGCTCCCGTTTCACTGCGCTGATTTCCGTGGATAAACACAAATACATAACAGCAAAGAATAAGCACGTGATTTGACTCTCCGTGGTTCTAAAAGCGTTGTATTTCCCCGCATCTTCAACATTTGTTTAAGCAAGTACTGTCTTGTATGCGCCACGATCCCTACAACATCGATGACGTTTTGATGACATACGTGCTTCTTAGCAAACATATTTCGCGTTATTTAGAGGAAAAAGTATGAATTTGAACCAAAAATCTGGCATTTTTATTTGCTTTTTGCGCGTAAATATATATTTTTATGACTTACTAGTAACATGAAAATTAATTTCTAACTTCTCTTCATCATTTCTGAGTTTTTTTTCGAGGTGAACTGTTTCCTTTAACCCTCACCCTGGTGGGGGTCATTTTGACCCCCTCCCTGAGGTTTTCCCAGAATAGCGGAAAACCGGCGACACGCAGCGTCGCCAAATTTTGTACAGCTGTTTTAAAATTAATTGCGCACACTTTGTCAAAAAGTTGACTTTAGGTCAACTCAGGTCAGGTCACTAGGTCACGTCAAGTGCCTTGTCCTGTAAAATGTTTGTGATCGTGCCAAAGCCACAATTTTTTTCCGAAAGATTTGAAACTTGTAGTATTTTATAGTATCATAAGTACCTACAATTTGTGTATTTCTGATGTTTCGCATCGTTGACCTAACGTCAGGTCAATTGCCTTACCTCCCCATTATAAGTGAACGGGGAAATAAACAAATGCTTTCTATTCAGAAAAAATATGAATTGGATCAGGCTAATTATGTGGGAATCATGTTATTCTAGTTCCTTCTGGATGATCAAGGTGAAATTGTTTCTCAGTGATCTCTATAAGGTCATCTGAGGTCATCAGCAATTATTTGCTAATAACTCTTGATAGAAAATAGATAGAGACAAGCGGATGACACCGTTGTGTTTGTTTTCTTTGGTCGCGTCGCCCTATATGCAACATGACTTTACTGGGTCAACAAATGACATTGACCTGAGGACAAATTTTGAAATTAACTCTACCAGGTGACCATGTATATGTGTCAAAGCACCTCGGCGAGACAAACACGATTGGTGTCAAACTATTTGCTCTATCATTTTTAGATAACAATTTATTTAGGAAAACAGAATCTAATCAAAAACTGCATTTTTGACTTTCGATGACCTCTAGAGCCGAAACTATTGATCTGACCTAAATTTTGATGACATCCAGTGCTATTGCACTTTTTGATGAGCTTTCGATTGCTTTTGACTCGTTTGTTCCTAGCCATCATATATTTTTTTTATAAATTTAGTCCGAATGTTTTGTATGGATGGCTTTTCGAGGTCAGGACCCTCGCTAAGCAGAGCTTGTTGCGCTTGGTCCTGACCTCACATCCGAGTCGCGACAATTTCCTGTTGGTCTGCAGAATTAGAGAACCGAAAGTTGTACGTGCCCGACATACCTGGCACGG
Organism: Semibalanus balanoides; assembly: GCA_014673585.1. Classification (NCBI taxonomy): domain Eukaryota; kingdom Metazoa; phylum Arthropoda; class Thecostraca; order Balanomorpha; family Balanidae; genus Semibalanus; species Semibalanus balanoides. The sequence goes on from VOPJ01007965.1 coordinate 7,582, forward strand.
TCCGCCCCGCTCGCTGACGTCACCTGGCCTCGAGTGCGACCGCTGCCACAGGCCGCAGGCCATCCCAGTCAGCAGCAAATAGCGAGCGCCGAAGCGACTCGAACCCAGGCTGCCACTACTGGGACAGGTCAGAAGACCAGCGCTTTCCCAACTGAGGTACAGGGGCGGACGATATTTCACGAGATATACGTTCTCCACGATTTGTCCCTCGCTACCCTCCCCCGAATCACTGTATTCACTGTGGTGGCTTCTCAGGTCCTGCAGCGTCGAAACCATCCTACCCCGACCCCACATCACTGTTGCACCACTGCAGCAGCTCCAGCAGAGCCCGCTTCACCACCAGCGTCGGTCGGCTCCACGTCGTCACGAGAGAGTCCTTGTCGAGACGCATCACCCCCTCCGGCGGCTGTGAGGTCTCCCCATCGCCACCCAGGTACCGCTGGAGACAGCGCCGCGCCGCCCAGACGGGCACCAGGTGACGCTGGACGACAGCGGCCAGCAGCTGTAGACAGACGAGCTGGCGTCGCTCCGCCTCGCGCCAGGCGTCCGTCAGCTGGCCGAATTGATGCCAGCGCGCCGCCGGGTCGGCTCCGTGTCCAGGTGCTTCAGGATGTCACTGCGGCAGAGCGGCCACCGGCAGACAGGGCCGATGCCGAGGAACAGCCGCGTCAGCAGGAGGTCGCCGAAGCGAACCATCTTGCCGCCCCCGCGCTCCGACTTCACCTGCCGCACAGACAATAGGAGTCAGACGCTGCCAGAGGACGGGCATGACTGACACGCAAAATTGTGTTAGTCGTTAGACACGGGCATCTGACACGCAGACTTGTGTTAACACAGGTTTCCCATTAGTCAAGTCCGTAACTCCGAAAGGGTGGAGATCAGGTAATGCATCGTCAATTACATTTTTACCGCAGACATAATGTCATGCCTTCAAAGAAAACCCCTTTGAGGTATTTTCTTTAGAACCCTTCAAAGCGTCGTCCAATTATTTGCTTCCCGTTATACTATAGTGCGTTATTCAAAAATCCCATAGCATTGGTCAGTAAATTTTCCATGTCCTGGATTGCGACTTTTTGGACATTTGTATATTGTTCATTGGAATCGTAGGGCGGCTCGACTCTCCAGATCATTTGCACCGATCACATTTCGTCTCGTTTGTGAAATATATCTGCTGCATTGATCTACAGTTCTTTGTTGAGTAAAGACGATCAGGCGAAAGCTGTGAGCTCTCGTTTTTTTTGTATTCCATCTTCCCCCAACGGGACTTTTGCTCACTTACAGGAGGCGCTTCCTCTAATCCTCTCATTGAGATTAGGTTTACGAGGCCTTTCTCAAGAGCCTTACCGGGTCGGACGAGATACCAAAGTGAATGACTCGGTGGGATTTGAACCCACGGTCGGTGCAGTCTCTGCACCGAAGTCCACAGTGCTATCCACTGGACCACCCCGGCCCNTGTTCGGCGAACCAACGCAATCCTTGTCTCACTCTTCAAAATTCGTCCCCATCTCTCACCCGAAATCCTCAAAATCCGTGTTCAAGCCCACGTTTTCCCCCACCTTCAGTACTGCTTGTCAGTCTGGGGTGGTGCCACCTACTCCCGCCTGGACCGACTGCAAAGGGTTATACATTTCGCGGCACGGCTTGTCTCCGGCCACCGCAAGTATGACCACGTCACCCCTGCCCTCGCCGCGCTCGGCTGGCCGAGCATACGTCCCACCTTCAAAAAATGTGTAAAATGTACGTCGTTTGTGGTGCAAAATATGAAGTGAATGCTGCTGACACGATTATGACATTTGTTTCTCACGAACAGTGCTCAATTTAATAACAAAATCAGTTTTAATATTTGGGCTGATGACGTCATATGAAGGATTTTTATGAAAAAAACTTCACGCTGTTATAAGTAGGACTGGCTAATGTATGGCCAAAGGTAAAACAAGTCGACTGTAATCAACATTTAGCAAAGAGAGACTACGACATGCGGCTCACGGCCACCGTTCAAATACATTGGGGGCTGGCGATGTTTACAGATTGGCAAATCAAAACTCGAATTTCTCTGTGATTCGAACCTCAGTGGTGTTTTTAACTTATACCATACATATTTCAATGCCAAGCACGCAAAATGGCTATCTCAACTCAAATATTATGTTAATGTGGGACAGTCCCTTCAAGCTCAATATCAACTTTGTCCATCGGTGCTGTCTGTCGGTGCTACACGCAGTAAAATATATTGAAACTATTTGCCCTTGCCCCTGATACCGAGGGAGAGGGCTATATTAATTGCATTGGATTCCACTGCGTGCAGCACCGACAGACAGAAGCAGGGACAGCGGACATAACTTTTGCATGGACAGAACATTTGCACTACACTGTAAGCCGTATATGTATGGCCCGAACCACTTTTACGTGGTCTCGAGCCTCTTCTGCGTAGGCCGAACCCCTCTCGCGTGGGCCAGAGCATCCTATTTGGGCTCAAACCTTTCCTTTGTGGACCCAGACCAGTAAGGCCTGGACTTGCGTGGGTCCTAACCCTTCCTGCGTGGCCCCGGGCCTCTTACTAACTATTATGGTCTGAACCCTTCATGTGCGGGCCTGAACATTGTGAGCCTGAAACCCTCTTGCGTTGGTCGGGACCTGCATTGGCCTGAACGCAGTGGCGGATCCAGAGGGGGGGGGCATGGGCCATGCCCCCCCCCTTGGGCCCTCGAACTTGAGGGGCACTCTGGGCCGCCTGAGGGGCACTCTGGCAGCCTGAGGGGGCATCTTGTCGGCCTAGGGGGCATTCTTGTCGCCTAATGGGTTTAACTCTTGTCGCCTGAGGGGGCACTTCTTAGCCGCCTGAGGAGCACTCTTGTCGCCTGAGGGGCACTCTAGCCGCCTCAGGGGGCACTCTAGCCACCTCAGGGGGCACTCTGGCCGCCTGAGGGGAGCACTCTGCTGACCTGAGGGGTCCTTAACATTTTGCAAAAAAAAATGAAATATGGGCACCCCCAAAATATAGTGGACCAAATCCGTCGATTTTTCAGATTTGGGTATAGGTAAGGGCACCACTGCAATTGATGGCCCCCTCCTTGAATATTTTCTGGATCCGCCACTACCTGAACGTCTTTTACGTGGGCTGGAACCTGCGTAGGCCCAACACCCTCTTGCGTGGGCTCGTACCTGCGTTGGCCCGGGCCTTACACTTGGGCTTGGACGCCTGCTGCGTGGGCCTGGACATCCTGCGTGGGCGCAGACTCTTATATATATATATTAGATATTATATATATAATATATATTTATATATATAGTATATATTATATATAATATATATTATAATATATATTGTTTGACCAGATATTCTTACCACGCAGCTTTAAGTTTATTTCTGGAGCTTTCGAAAGCACAGTCGGCTTTCTTCATCAGCCCAAATAACACTTACAAGTACAGTGAGAATACAAAAACAGTCATTGAGTTCGTTCGTTATCGCAATCGAAATACAAATTCAAAATTACAGGTACAGTAGTCAAAACAATAAAAGCGACACATTTCTCTTTTTCAAAATAAACACTCTTTCCTTACACACTTTTCATGCCACCAATCGAGAGATAGCGCGAGTAGGAGCGGGAACGCTGTTTCTAAGATGGCGTCTGGGCGAGCACTGCAGTGCGTGTGTGTTTAGTTTTAAACGGCTTCTGCCAGTCTGGCAATCAGCCGACTGCAGTGCAGTGCGCGTCGACGCTCATTCGCGTGCTATGCGCATGCGCGCGCGCAGGCGCGTCCACGATGTTACAAACGGAATATCAATCACGACTTCCCCTACAAACGTAGTGATTATGCGTACCAATTGATTTGTTTTCTTCCAGTGTTGTACAAGCATGTACTTTGTAGCATGCAACCAGTTACAAGCTAGCCATTTGTGAACAAAACAAAGCCCGACTAACTTAGAAAGCTTGTATTAAAACAAGAAGTATCCTCTTTGGCTTCGCGCCCAAACTCGTAAATGTACACACACTTGAGTTGTTCATGTCACGGGATGAGTCAACTACCACCTTGAGCCTCGTTTGCGTGGATAAAACTGGCAGACATACTAGGATAGGGCTATCCTATATTACACAAGACTTGTCAATTTGGTTTACAGTGTACATGCAAATTGATGAAAAGCTAGAGCACACGATATACATTGTCCATTTGAACTCCGGGTTTTGTGCTTAGCAGCATATTGCTGTTTGCTTTCGCTATACAAATACCCTCCTTGATCTTTCGTTTTTTTTCCAATTTGTTTCAAAAGCTAGAATTTTGACCTCTTCCCATAACATCACAATCCCATAACATCGTCTCTAACACGTGTTTAGAAATACCAGAATGATTTTCATCACCGTTCCTTATGGCTCTCTTGTGTTCACTTTCTCTCGTCTTTAAGCTCCTTCCTGTCTTCCCTATGGGAGACAGGAAGGACTTTCTTACATTTGCACTTAAACTGGTATACTAAGCCGGCGTTCGAACCTTTTTCCCTTTTGTCCTTTGGTTTAACTAGCATGCTCTTCAAGTTCCTCCCTGGTTTAGCTGCGACCTTACACTGAGAGAAAAAGTTACCAGGGGTCTACCAACCTCCGGCAGTTACCGAGTTTGACCAGACCAATACCAGGGTCTCACCAGGTGGCACCATGGTAACACCTTAGTTCCAGTTACTAGACCCATGGTAAGCCCTTAGTTCCAGTTACTAGACCCCTGGTAAGCCCTTAATGTCAGTTACCATGCCTAAGCCGCACCCCTGGTAACACCTTAGTGTCGGTGACTACTAGTCACTGTAACCAAGGCCTTACCAGGGGTACGTGCATAGGGTGGTAACAGTTACTTAAGCAGTACCAAGGGAGCTCAGTGACCAGGTGGTCATGGTTACCACGGCCTTGGTACTGGCATGGTCATGGTTCTAGTCCCAACGTGCAATTTCACCGACTGCAGATCGCGCCCAATTTCCTTGCAGGACGTCGACGCGTTCGTGCGTGTGCAGTGCTCTTCTGTGACCTGTCGAAGAATATAAACGGTACAGGTAAGTTTTGTGTCGTATTTATGGAAATGTTATATATTTTGCAGCAAAATAAGACGTGGCACATGATTTT
>VOPJ01007966.1:0-12218 GCA_014673585.1 Semibalanus balanoides
TAAAACATTTTAAAATGTTTTAAAACATTTCGCGCATCGTGAAAACGGCTAGTATACACAGCCGGGAGAATGCTACGTCCCATGGCTCAATTGTTGTCGATTTTGTCGTAAACAAGTCGCAATGCGTAGTCAACTATTGTCCGCTTAGTTTGTGAATTTCTTCCAGTCTATGTTGAAAACGATACGGTCTGCTGCAAAAATATACTTGGTTTGTAATAATTAGTCAGCAGTCGAAAAATATGCCTGCGTGGCTATATGTATGACTAAAAAATAAGTTAACATCGGGTTTAAATGTGTTCCTGTTTATTTATGCACATTTGATGAATCGTGCCACGATAATTAATTATATAGTCATGCATAGTACGACAAGCGTTGTGAGTTTATGTTAAAGTATATCCTGTACGGTCACAATGCGTTCTCCCAGCTGTGTACGTGTGAACAATGGCAAACAACCATTGTTTTAGAGAAATAATAACCTTTGTAGCCCAACGACAGGAAGCTGATACTTGTCAGTTGTCACTCTGATATTTCTGACTTTTGTATGTAGGTACACCGTTTATTCTGCTGTGGTTAGATTGTATAGGCGAATCTTGTATTGTCTAATCTTGTACGGTCGTACCTTGAATGATGCTGCTCCCTCATTACCAGACGATGTTTTGGAATCCTTAGTGGCCTTTCACACTTGAGGGGGTACCTGCCGTCGTCCGTAATTTACACGCTTGTTGACGCCCTGGTTCTTTCGCAAATTCGGTATTGCCTGACTGTCTTACGAAAACGGCACTCAATAAATTTTTTCCCGCATTCAAAAAAATTATTAACTATGGAGCGCCGGTATAACGGTTCGCCAAAATTTGATCAGCGTTTCGGACTTATTAACAGACTGGGGGCTCCAATGCAAAGCAAGCTTCCACTAATTACCAAACGCTTGTTTCTGACTCACAAAGTGAGATGCCGCCCCGGGAACTGAGTCACTGCCGCCGGCTTTACAACGTGGCGGAGGGGTACGCCGACTAACTCGCGGGACCATAGCTATACGTGCCTAAGTCCCGTAACCGAATGGGCAAAAGGCGTTTTGTCTGCCGTTCGCCTGTCCCGAATACAACACTATCCGCCTGAGCTTGGTGCGACTCCCGACGCCATCTCTGTTCGCCCTCACCTGAGGCGACACTTGCTGGAAGCTACAACCTCACCCCGACTGAACTGCGTATATTTACCCAACGCTTACGCTCGGCCCTTCGTGCGCTTCGGTTCCGCGTCTTTACTTTGCCTGTATCTGCGCTGTTTAAACATTTTGTGTCTTTGTTTGTCATCGCTGTTTTGGTTTTGGTTTGTTGTGTGGGGCTGTAATAGCCACAAGCTGATTGTGGATTATCCCAATACACGTCTGTCTGGTTTGGCCGTGGCTTTATATGTACAGAAATATACAAAATACCAAACGTTTTGATATCTAAATGTCATGGTTTTGATGAGTTTGATAGTTAAATGAATTTCAAACGTTTTAATAGCTAAATGTCATGTTTTTTATGGTGAGTTTGATAGTTACGAGCGAGCGCGAAGCGCGAGCGAGTCCTTACTAATACGTGATTTGATCACATTTAAACGGCCGATCCGATCCGACCCGGCCCGACCCGACCGTAACGCTTTTCAGAAGCTTATATCTTTGTAATCCCGCATCCGTCGCAACAGAATCTTACACGGCACCTCCATTTCCGCGGATGCGCTGACCGATTAACCCTCGCACCGACGGGGGTCTGAGCCAACTTAGAATCGACGGTGGGGGCGGATACCCCCCCCCCCCCGAGATCTCGAAACTACGCAACGTAGCGAGAAGCGGAAAACGGTGTTAGGTAGGCCGTGACGAGTACTAGAGAAAACACAAACAGTATTTTTCATCAGGTCAATATTGAGGTCACCAGAGCCCGGAGCGGATCCAGAGCGGTAGTTTGGAAGGGGCCACCGTTTTTTTTTTGGAGGGGGGGACAAAGTCCAAAAAATCGCGCACAATTCTGAAGACTTATCAGATTTCGCTTGCTTATGCATTAATGGCTGATTAAAAACAAATTTGTATTTGTAAAAGCTGCTTAGATTTTCTTATATATAAAAAATTGCGTCAATTTTGCTCCAATTTCAGACGTTTATGGAGGGGGCATAGCCGGACTGGCACCCTGGATCCGCCCCTGTGACCTATTAATCTACAATGATGCTGCATAACGTTGCGGAGTGTTATCTAAAAACGTTGTAATTCGTTTGGTGCTAACTGCTAACCAACTGAGTAGATAAAAGGAGCTACATCACAAATAAGTTGCTTAGAAAACCCACCGGCCATGCGAAAGATGCGACCATTCGCTGTTCGACGGAGGGAGCGCTGCAAGGGCTTCCCGATCGGCCGTCCAGGCACAACTCTTCCCGATCGGCCGTCCAGGCACAACTCTTCCCGATCGGCCGTACAAGGCACAACTCTTCCCGATCGGCCCTCCAGGCACAACTCTTCCCGATCGGCCGTACAGGCACAATTCTTCCGGATCGGCCGTCCAGGCACAACTCTTCCCGATCGGCCGTCCAGGCACAACTCTTCCCGATCGGCCTTAACAGGCACAAACTCCCTTCCCGATTGGCGTACAGGCACAACTCTTTCCGATCGGCCGTTACAGAACAAACACTTCCCGATCGCCGTTACAGGCACAGCTCTTTCCCGATCGGCCTACAGGCAACAACTCTTCCCGATCGGCCTACAGCACAAAACTCTCCCGATCGGCCCGTACATGGCACAATTCTCCGGTATTCGGCCGTCCAGCACCAACGTCTTCCCGATCGGCGCGTCCAGCAAACTCTTCCCGATCGGCCGTTACAGCACAACTCCTTTCCCGATCGGCCGTACAGGCACAACTCTCCGATCGGCCGTTAAGCAACAACTCTTCCCGATCGGCCGTACAGCACAACTCTTCCGGATTCGCCGACAGGCACAGACTCTTCCCGATCGCCGTACAGGCACAAACTCTTCCGTCGGCCGTACAGCACAACTTTCCCGATCGGCCCTACAGCACAAGCTCTTCCCGATCGCCGTACAGGCACAACTCTTCCGGATCGCTCCACAGCACAACTTCTTCCCGATCGGCCGTACAGCACAGCTTCTTCCCGATCGGCCGTCTAGGCACAACTCTTCCGATACGCCTACAGGCACAACTCTCCGATCGGCCGTTACAGGCCACAACTCTTCTCGATCGGCCGTCAGGCCACAACTCTCCCGATCGGCCGTACAGGCACAACTTTCTTGCCCGATCGTTGTACAGGCCCACAACTCTTCCGGATCGGCCGACAGGCGCACAACTCTTCCCAAAATCGGCCGTCCAGGCACATCTCCCGATCGGCCGTCCAGGGCACAACTCTTCCCGATCTGGCCGTACCAGGCACAACTTCTTCCCGAATCGCCGTTACAGGCACAATTCTTCCGGATCGGTCCGTCAGGACACAACTCCTTCCCGATCGGCCTTACAGGCAGCAACTCTTCCATCGGCCGTACAGCACAACTCGTCCGCGATCGGCCGATCCAGGCACAACTGCTTCCGATCGGCCCGTCCCAGGCACAACCTGCTTCCCGACGGCCTACAGGCACATTTCTTCCCGATCGGCCGTACAAGGCACAACTCTTCTCGATCGGCCGTCCAGGCACAACTCTTCCCGATCGGCCGTACAGGCACAACTCTTCCCGATCGGCTGTACAGGCACAACTCTTCCCGATTGGCCGTAAGGCACCAAACTCTTCCCATCGGCCTACAGGCACAACTCTTCCCGATCGGCCGTACAGGCACAACTCTTCCCGATCGGCCGTACAGGCACAACTCGGCCCCGCTCCTCGCGTGAGCAAGGCCGTCACGATATCGATTGATGCTGCGCCGCCACAGTGACAGGGTTCTCCGTACCCGCCCGAGCAACAGGTCCCATTCTACACATATTTCCTGGACAGCTCGCTATCGTACCAGGCAAATAAAGATGTCCTGGCTTTGTATCGTCGCGTTGCTTGGCACCATGCACCGTTCTTCCTGGTATAGCTGCGCTCTTTCCCTTCGCTGTCGAGGGCTATGTGCTGTGTGTTTGGCTATAATGGTTATGCATTATTCATGAAGTCATTGATTCAGTTATGTTTCCTTTTTAATATCGTCCTGTTTCCCTCATTAGACAGGTGTCGTATATCAGTCACCTCATTGTGCACCTGTCCCATCAATCTCCCTATTGTGTTACCTATCGGATTCACACGCTTCGGTATTATCAAAATCAATGATAATAAAGTAAAATATCAGCCCAAACGCAAGTCTAGAGGATATGCAAACTTACCAAAAAGGTATACAAATGTTAATGATATAATATGACGCACTATCATCTCTAGTTACCGACGTTGCGGGTCATTCTGCCACTGAGGTGCGTCTGAGAGAGAGCTGAACGGTGTAGCTGAGAGCAGGGATTTCCAGTGCGAGGAAACACAAAGACGCGGCGCGGCCGGCACTACCTCGTGTTCGCTCTGGTGGGATGGCCGTGTCCGTTTATTCAGCGAGCTGCTACAGAGGCTAATGTCTCCGTAATAGCGAGTCATCGCCGCTGGTATTGTCAATGCGGAAGATATCTAAGACCACACACTGTGCGACGTACGGCGAGCTGCTTTTGACCATCACAGTTTGATAATTAATTTAAGTCCAAAGCGGTGACATGAGAGTATCATTTTGCATTGAATTGCATTTTGTGTCGATTTCGCGTGAAGCCCCGTTATATGGCTGTGGCACATAAAGCTGAAATCCGGACGATCGCTGCTGCTGGAATGTATAGAATGCCGCTGTCGTTGGCGACCGCTCTCTATCTGTGATCCCGGAGTTAAAGTAACTATGACGTTACTGAACATCATTGGCGCCGGAAGACGACATGCATTTGATATTGACGAAGAACGTCTACCAAACGAGACGGCAAAACGAGAAAGGAAGCCGGGGTAATTTGTTGTGCATGTGTATGGACTGCTTAGCCGGTGCTTAGCTTTCAAACGTCATGCATGATACAAATCCATTGGCAAAACATATCGCATTGGTTGTTATTTTTAGAACATAAACTGCACTTATCGATCGTCAGTTTGTCAAGAATAAAATGTTCACCGTTTACATTTCGCAAATGATTGCGCAAATTAGCAGTTTGTTTGCATTACTGGTGTAGCTGTTTCCGGTAAACTAGACTAAGACCAGTGAACTGAGACAGCGGGGATGTCCACTTTCTGCTCAGGACGATGTCATTATATACCATTAACACTGCCGGCAGGCGGGACGACCGAGTACGTCTATTGTGAGTGGCTTCAGAGAGCTTATAACCCTCAGTATGACGCAGCAGTGGTGCTCCCTCGCAGCGGTGATCCCACAGCCGTCCATCTCTGTAAAATGTATACTGTATATCATCGTGGCACATGTGGTGACTGCAGAGTCCAGAGTGTGTGCTGCGCAGATCAGCTGGGACACCAGTGACGTCATAAAGGGAAGCGTTTCATCGCTCAATTCTGAGAACCGTGGGTGTCTCCCGCGCAGCTCAGTCGGGAGAGCGCTGGACTACATATCTGACCCGCCCTGACAAGGTGGGTTCGAGACGTATCGGCGCTTGCTATTTGCTCCTAGCGGGGATGACCTGCGGCCGATGGCAGCGGCGGTGTTCAAGGTCAGATGAAGCCACTGGACTTCAGTCGTTAGGGGACGTTCAACTTTCGCCATTAAAATTACAAGGTGTCTGGAATTGCGCGATCGGATGGTGGGATCAGGGCCCGCGCAGCAAGCTAAAAGCTTAGCTCAGCGTGGATTCTTTTCTCGCAAATCCATTCCATCAAAACATTCAAACTAAATTGTAAAAAAGTGAAGGATAAGAAAACCGTACGTTTACATTTTTGTAATGTCCTTACCCTATATGGATACCTACAGACTTTCCTATTCACACTTTACAAAAATTGAATGGGAAATATTTTCGCTGACTCGGTTAAAACAGTTCAGTACTATGTATTTAATATTACAAATGTCATAACATTCAGAGTAGCATCCGTCCATTTGTGTGTATACAAAAATGCCCTGATATTACCCTATCCAGTCGTCGTATCCAAACATTAACGACTCGATTATGCCATTAAAGTGACTAAGAGAAGCGCGTTTTGTCTCTCTGAGTTATAAAGGCCTTCATCAACCAAATATATTTATCAACTAAATAGAATATGTGATAACTAGCGTCTAGAATGGTTTTGTTCCTGGGAGGTTGTGTACTTCACAGCTTTTTGAGACCCCGAAAGATTGGACCAAAATGCCAGATTGAGGACTTTCGTGTGGACGTAGGTTATACCTGGACTTCCGGGAAGCATTTTACTGTGTACCCCATTGCAGGCTGTTAATCGAACTTCAAGCATATGGCATTACAGGGAAGTGGGAACTTACTTGAATAGATCAACATCAAGGACTTTTTGACCGACGCAAACAGAGAGTGCTGGGGTCAATGGAGAGAGGTCTTCATGGTGTAAGGTTTCAAATGGAATTCTGCAAGGTTCTGTGCTCGCCCCTGTGCTCTTTGTGTTGTTTGTAAATGACTCACCATGTAAACTAGACGGAAATGTTAAGATAAGCATATTGCAGATGGCACAAAGACATACCGACATGTAAACAACGGATTATCACGGTGCGATGCAAGCTGATATATCTGGAGAAGCTGAAAGCTTGGTCAGAAAAGTGACAGTGCACTTAAACGAAAATATAAATGCAAAGTCATGCATCTTGGCAGACTGCACTTTAAACACAACCTTATCGGCATGGGCAATCGGTCATGGAAGGCAAAATAGTTAAGTCGTCATTGAAGGCAGGAAATTACAATTTCATCATCATACAACACGTACAGTGAAGAAAGCAAACCAGATTCCTGGGCTAATCCAGAGGGAATATTCAATCCAAACTAAAAGCATGATTCTGCAACTGTATAAAACGATGGTGCAATCATTCTTGGAATATGGGAACGTACTCTGGGTCCCACCTATGAAACTGATAAGGTGATGATAGAAAAGGTGCAAAGAAGGGCATCTCGCTCAATTCCTTAAAGGGACACTGCCACCTTCCCAAAAGTTCTCAAATGTACGCCGCTTGTGGTGCTAAATATGAAGTAATTGCTGCCGAACACGATTATGAACATTTTGTTTTCTCTCTCACAACAGTGCTCAATTTCTTATAAGAAGTTCAAGTTTATTTTATATTTATTTGGGCTTGATTGTACGTCTCTAAAGTAAGATTTCGGAATATAAGAATTAAAATCCTTATACTGCTGTCATAATGTTAAACGATACGGCTGATGTACGGCCAAGATGCAAACAGTCGACTATCATCAAACATTTAGTAAAGAGTGACGACGTTCATCGGATTCAGGGTCCCCGTTCAAAAATTACACTGGGGATCTGAATGTTACAGATGTCAAAACCAAACTCAAATTTCTTTGTGATTCGACCTCGGTGGTTGTTTTAACTTGTACAGTACATAATTGCGATCCCTAGCACTCAAAATGGTTATCTCAACTCAAATCGAATGTTAAGGTGGCAATGCTCCTTTAAGTCAGTGTAATACCGAAAGAAGAACGACTGCAGATATTAAGTATTCCATTATTATGTCACCGCCGATATCGAGGATCCGACGATATCCACCGATATCATGATCCAAATGTTCAAAATCATGAAAGAGGTTGAACGAATCAATCCAGTTTAGTTCTTCCAGCGAGTACCGAATAACAGGACCCGTGGTCACAACCTACAGAGGTCAATATAAGTCCAGAGTGCGACTGATTACGCGAAAAGTTTTTTCTCAAGCAGAATTGTCAGTAGTTTGAATTCGCTTATATGACTCATCATTTATTGATACAATGTTAACCAGTTTAAAAATAGGTTCGATGAATTGCAAAAAATTGTTTGCGGTACTCAACAACTCGTATCAGTGATACAGTGTAATATCCAATGAGTATGTTGTAATCTCTAAATATGACAAGAGCAATACCAACAGGGCTTATGAGCCCTTGACGCCTGATTATCAAGTATCAAGTATGTAGTACATCAAATACATCAAATAATAAAATACATATTTAGATGGCCTTGCTTTGCTGTTGAAATGCATATGCATCATTGTTAGCGACATGGAACAGGATGTACACAGCAATACAGCATGTAGATGGCTTCTGTTAATGGTTCTCTTTGCATTATATTTACATTCCGAACAAAACTATGTCCTTATATAGCAACAATGCTATAATTTTATCCTTTTACTCTGTCTTCAAGTTAAGTTCGCGATGTATTTTTAGCGTCTACGTCATGCTCCAACACTAAAAACCTATTTTCCGGGGAAATATTTTAATTATGCGATTATTTGCCGTCGTGTCACGCCACATCGCAGGTATGTGGTTTGATCAACACGCAACTGTAGCCAAGTGGAAGCGTATTTCGGCTTTGTGAAGGCCTTTCGTGTCGTGGTTGATGCGGGATGTACGAGTGCTGTGAAGCACATTCCTCTTCATCTTCCTTGCATTTAATATAAAATTCGTTATATACATATATAATTATAATGACTTAAAACGGATTGTAGATGACGGAAAAACAAACACGACAGATGTTGATCGATAAAAGCAGATGACTAATTGCCAAAGTGAGAATCAAAGGTATTGCAATGTATTTATTGTCAGCAATCGTCTAAGCTTTGAGATGTAACATTCACCTGCCTGAGCGGCCTTAATCTTCGCCCTGATTGGGTCATTTTGACACTCCCTCCCCCTGAGGTTTTACGGGAATACTGTGAAAACGGCGGCGCTTTGGTACAGCTATTTGGACATTAATTACCCACATTGTGTGCGAATTTTGACGTCAGGTATTCTTAGGCCTGGTCACCAGGCCTCGTCACGTGACCTACCTTTCACAACGATTGTGGACGTGCCGAAGCCACAGTGTTTGTCCGAGATATTTGAAACTTACATAATTTCTTCTGAAAGGAAGCATAACAATATAAAATTACAAACCCTACAAAATAGATATCTCAGATTTTGAAATTGCTGTTTTGTCCCAAAGTTTCAATATTTTCCTCAGAAAACGCCCACAAAATCAAAATTTTACAAATGTTTAACACCGGGACATATGTTTGGGAACGACATATGAGCAATGCCCAAACCAAATTTTTAAGTAACATCTTTATTTTTGACTGACTTATGGTTTCCTGAAAATGGCTACTCATGACGTAATATTTAAAAATTGTGTTTTGGGGGGCTTTTAAAGACTACATGCAGACAAATAAATGCAACAGTGTGTTTCGGTGACAAAACTGGTTTAGAAACATGCCTTATGTATATGTATTATGTATATCTATAAGTTTTAAATTTTTACGTTTTTGACCTGACCTTTACCTGAGCTTGAAACTAGCTTCAATTAACCCTATTCCCCGCGGGCGGGAGGCCAGAATTACGTCAACCTGCGGGGGTCAGATTCTGACCCCCCCCTGAGATCTCAAGAACCTCGGCCGATTTTGATGCGACAAATACCATTCGAGTCGTCATGACCGGATTGTATTTTTTGGACCTAGAAGTTTCCTTTTGTTCGAAAATGGGGGCCCGGGGGCAACAAATACGATCAGTTTGAGTGATTTTTGAAGGTTTATTCCGGCCATGTGGTTCCACCGATTTTCATGCTCAGAATTGTGTATGCTTCAAATGTAATGGTCTTCAATATATTAAAAATGCAAGTACCAAAACGAAAAATTATATGCGTATTCAAAGGATGTAAAATGGGAGATTTTCGGATAACAAATATATGCTGCTCGCGATTGTTTGGGTCGATATCAACGTTACATGTGGGCATGATTTGCTGTAATTTGTTAAATGTAATATGTTGCGCATAGGTGGATCCAGGTAAACATCGTGGGGGCACTATGTGCGTTACGCCTATTATAACCTTCTTAATTTGAAGTTGGACCTTATTTGACGGAGGGAATTGGATAAGTTGAAAGTTGATCTAATTTGACCTTGTGATGTACCTGAGTGCGCCTCTGCCCCAAAATATGTACACTCCAAGTATGTATAATGTATATTGCAGTGACAACGCTTCCATGACGCAATTGTTGCACCGCAAACTACGAAGGAAGTATATGCCGCACAATCGCATTCGTAACACCCTCCCAAAAAGCATGAGCCTGGCACCACTTCTGCTAGGCGTTTTTGTCAAATTTTTGACGAACACGGGTATTTTTTTCGGCTGAGACCCTGGCTGAGAGCCAGGTTAATTGTATGTAGATATTGAGGTTCACGTCAGCCCCCCCCCCAGTCAAATTTCCTTTGATGAGTCCCTGCCGAGTAGTGCTGTGAGCTAACTTCGCAGTCTGACAGCAGTCACCCACTCTCATCTCATCGGATCCTGGCGGACCCTGCTCTGTGGCAGATACTGACATCCTGTGCAAAGGTCATCTCCGGAAGGCATGGAAGCAAAGCCTGCTGGCTTCTCCGAAAGCTGAGAATACGGTTCGGCTGGGCGGTTGCGCCGCTGTCAGTTATGTATCCCACAACGCAGTTACTCTGCAGTCTGCACCATCATTGCCTGCTCTGCTCTGTCTCCCCGACTGCCTCCGTTCCGTGGCATGAGAGAACGCTGAAGATCCTGCCTGTGATGCAGAACCTGCGAAAACTCGTATTTATGTACAATCACGCTCGAATCACTTTTCCAATCCGTTTCAAAACAGACAAAACAAAAAGGTTTAGAACTTGTATATAACGGCAGAACTAAACTAGTGTAGAACGGTGATCGAACCGAACCGTCAGCATTCCCGATGTTTGGCGATCGAACCGTTCAGCAAGGTTCGCAAATCTGCTCGGTTAGCAGTTGACTTTGACCAGCAAACAGTAAAACGCTACGCATATGCATTTCTAGCCATACAACGCTCACCAACTTTACACCAAGTCAAAGTTCGTTGGACAGTGGCTCTCCGTGTCAGCGGAACATCGGCCGTACCGACACGGCGTCCCCCGGTCTGGTACTGTGACTCTCCTCTGGCGACTCGGGCGACTCAGTCTCGCGTGGCTGCTGCTGCCCGGCCGACGTGCAGCAGTACCTCTGCCCGTATACCCGCTGTCGGTGTGTATAGTAACATATACAACTGAGACTGACCGGGGCGGCGACACCGTACGCTGGCCAGCAGCAGCAGCGGGCGGCGGCGCGGACCGGCGGCCGCTCACGTCCTCGCGCCAGTGCCCGTCTGGCTGTCGGCGAGGAGGGTGCCGACGAGCTGCTCCGGCGTACAGGCGCAGAGAGAGAGAGAGAGAGAGAGAGGTCCGCGCAACTGGTGACCGCTGGTGGTGACAGTGGTGACAGTGTGCAGTGAGAGCGGGACGTGCTGGGAGACGGTGACTGTGTGGTGGCTTTGAACTGGTGGCTTTAGCATAAGGAGAGCGAGTATACAAAGAGCGCGTGCACTGGAAAGGCTGAGTTGCTGATTTGCCAGGAGCTTTGGCAGGTGAGTTTTTCCACGCTTAGATGTGTTGAGCTAGGTGCTTGAGAAATATCTTGAAAATGCATTCAATTAGAAGCTGCATATTAACGAGACGAAAAATTGTTGTGTTGCCTGTGCATGTTCATTGTTCAAATATCATGTAAACAAAGTGTGAGCAAGTTGATCTTAGACTATTTGCATAACTTACAGTTGGCAACCCTGTGATAATGTAAGGTTGATGAAGCGTACGATGCTTCCATCTAGCTTGTTGACTTCTCTTTTTGTAACCGTTAACGCAGAAATGTTGCAGGCCCGATATAACCAATTTAAGGAATATCCTCTTCAAAACAGGATTAATAAACACTGACACACGCGCACGCACGCACACAACGACAATATAAATGAATATGTATGTCGTATGTAGGCTCGATTGTTGTGCATTTCAAATAAATTATTCCCAGCGGCCCGAAGTTAAGCTCATGAAAATGCATATATCTTTTCATAGTAGGTACTTGTAATTTATGCCTACATCAGCGAATGTATTTGGCTGTTGGTTTGTCACGTGACATCGCCAACGTTACCGTTACGGCTGTACAGTGGACGTGCAGCAGAGGACGGGCGGGGCGCTGTACAGTCACGGCTTCACTCGCGATCTGGGCGTGCCGGCCGTACCTGTGAGGGGTGAGTCATTCAGTTAGGAGTCGGTGCCACCCAGTCTGGGTCGAC
>VOPJ01007967.1:0-14334 GCA_014673585.1 Semibalanus balanoides
CCAGGATGTCGTCCACGTACGGACTGGTGGCGTTATCAATTCTTTCGTCCCAGCTCAGCGCCATGCTGAGCACTCTCTTCATGACTAACGGCGCCACGCTCATACCAAAACCGAGTCTAGTCAAGCACCACCTACGGCCCTGCCAAACAACGGTTTGATACGCCCATAGCGATTGATACACTTGAATTCTGCAGGTTAAGCGTCACGAAGATCAAGCAGGGCCACCATCTCTTCGCCACCTACGCCACTCTCGGATCTTTTCCACACACACTTTCTGCCGTTCAAGCCGTGTGTGGATCTAGGTAAGCTTTCACTTCTCTAAAGTCCATTACAGGTCGGTTACCTTACGTTTTCACTCCACTGTATTACAGCCATGAGGGGAATCGTTCCTCTCACTTCACCGTGTACCCGCTCATCATGGGGGACGAGCCACCCCTCATCTGCCCACTTAGAGAGAGTGCTTGCTCATACTCCTGACGCGCTTCTGGTGGAATCCGGTACTCTTCGGTAGTATTAACCAGCTGTTCTGGCTCCTTTCCACCACACCATTTCCACTGAACAGACCATTTATTCTTCACTGCATCGTACGTTACAGTGAAATCAGTTTCATATGAACTAACCAAAGTCGTACATATCGCAGATGCCTGATCAGACTGTTGTGTTTGTTCAATACCAAAGCGAACATCATCACAGCTAATAGACGGTTACACCATTCATGGCATTAACTCCATTCATCCCCAGGATGAAAAGAAAAGCCGAGGGGCTTCTTGGGCTACAACCAGAACATCGACAGACACAGTGTGACCTGACTGCAGTGTCACATCTACCAGTCCCTGTGCCCTTCACACCAATGCCGCTTCGCCGCTTACAGTGGTGAACACTCACCCTACGTGTTGTTCCACCGTCGACAAACCGAAACATGAGCGATACTCTGCGTGCACCCTTGTATCCACCAATACTTCGCACTGCACGCCGCTCACTTTCAGCTGGACGACTGGGAGCGCCGAATTCACTGAGGGCCTTGGAGAGGAGACTGGCGCTGAAACCACCTCTCCACTTCTGTTTTCCGGACATGCCGACGCTACATGCCCGCGACGACTGCATCGGAAGCATCGCGAGTTTCGTGGTCCACGGAAACTTCGACCACGATCACTTCTCTTAGGACAAACAGTCTCTGGCCAGGTGGTTAGCTTTACCCACATGCGTAACAGAAGATGCTGGCGTCAGAATCAGTGTTACGACCATATCGTCCGCCGCCAGCGGCAGAAGCGACTGCGGCCGCGCCTGTGCCCTCGTCCACCAGCAACGCACGGGCCCGGTGTAGAAGTTGAGTGAGCGACATATGCTCTATACGGGCTCCCGCTCCGCAGCGCTTGCCGTGTGGCCTGCGGGAGACCTGCCACAAAGGCGCATCCTAGGGCATCATCTGACACACCGCCAAACAGGCTCGCCATCCGACGTAGCTCGGGCTAAGTTAGGACATCAACGGCTTTTCACCACTCTGTAACTGCGGTCGACGAACTGTTCGTACCCCGAAATTGTCCACCGCAAAAGTCGGATGTCAATGCCCTCTTGATTTTCTTTCATAGCTTCGCTTTTGCTCACAGTGAGCTGCTGGTAAACAGCGAAAGCTCCTCCCTTCAGCCTCAGCGGGACAATGCTCTGAAGGCCGGTCACACCTTGGAGCTCGCACACTAACTCTGTCTTCTCGAGCCATTCTGAGACAGGTTGGGTCGTGCCATCGAATTCTGGTATGAGACGGAGATCTAGGGCTTCACCCTGTTTTCTTTTGCCCATTTTTACTCGATTTAAAAAGGCCGAAATAGCTTGTGGCAAAAGCGACTCTTAACTGCTTTTATTCTCTTTCCACAACACATTCAAACCATTCACCTCCACTTCAAAATTCTGTTCGCTGTCTATCTAGAAATCCGCGTCGACCCAGTTCGTGACCCCGTATCACATCTAATACCAATATTCGAATTTTCACAGCGCGTGCGCATCAACATTTGAAAGTCCTCATTTTAACGAGATCAGCACACTTTCGATAGAGCTTGCCTAGAGCTAACCAATGCGTTTTTCCGCTTGTCGCTACGCTGCTTTAGTTTTGGAGATCTTTCACGGGAGGCGGAAAATCACCCCCCCTGCAGTTCGTTTCGGCCGAACCCCCTGCAGTGCGCGGGGTTAAAAGGGAATAGTTCACCTTTAACATTAGGGGTTTTGAGTTGAGATAGCCAAGTTGTGGCACATGCTCGAAAATGACTTGTGACGCTTTCACTTTTTCAAAGAAACCTCTTAATTATTTAATATTCAGTCCTAAAAGTCGGGACCGGGTATACCCGGTAACTCCAATCGCTGATTGGCTGGTTTGGGCTGAGTTGACGTATGGTTTTGACGCACAGATGACGTAAGACTTGGGGAAAGTGTAAGTGCTGGACAAAATCATACTGTTTCAGTGACCTCCATTATTTTTATTGCAAGAATTGAAACTTTGTCAGGTAAATGCTATGCATAGTGATTTTGATGTTAAAATCTTCTATTAAAACATTTTTATAAACAAACGCTTCTGTAGCGTATGGCGTTAGCGTTCAGCGCTGGCCTGAAAAAACGTTCCAGGCTGCGTACAAATATTAAATTCTGATCCCCTCCCCACTCACCGAACCCACCTCGTACCAAGTGCGCGCTGCCTCTGTTTGATTGGCCGCCCGCCGGCGCAGCCGCCCGCTGAGTGTAGGAGCTGACCGGCGAGACCGGTACGCCTAGGACTGTAAGACGTGGCAGACCTTGTGACACATAATCGCAGACGGACGCCCCAGAGCACGGGAACAGTGGAGCGACGATGCGGACACTACACTTTCATAGTGAAATATATTAGTGACGAATAACTTACTTAAAAGCAAAGTACTGTGAATGGTTTTTCAAAGCGTTTGTTATTTTTCCGGCATTTCTTCAAACAAGTACTGGGGGCAAGTACCACCATGTATACGACACGAATCCCTCACTAACTCGATGACGTTGCGTGCTTTCTCAGCCAAGCTGATTTCGCATGACTTTGAGGAAAAAAGTATGAATTATCACCAAATAAATTGACATTTTAATTTGCTGTTTCTGCGTAAATATAGGTTCTTTGACTTACTAGTTTAATATGATACTTAATTTCTTGCCTTCTCTTCATCATTTCTGAGCTTTTCTCTTTTTTTCAAGGTAACTTTCCCTTTAAGACAACTGAGGCACCTGAATCGAACGGTGGTCCCCTGACATTCACTGACCGCCTCCTAAGATCAACCGACGATCCTCTGAGGTTGATTGAGGGCCCCTGAGATCATCCCAGGGCCCCCTGAGATACGCCAAGAGCATCCTGTGGTTCACCAAGAGCGCAGTTTTCTCGCTATTTCAGAAAAACCTCAGGATGGGGGAGTCAAAATGGGCGCCCTACCAGGGCGAGGTTAAAGACGAGCAATGACCTGTTACCGAATGCCTCTTAATCGCTGACAAAAGGTACTGCAATATACCAGAAATCGTCAATTTTAATATGCTATTGTGAAGTAAGTTCTTAAGTATCTAATCTTAGGTTTTCGTCTCGATCGGACTTTATGGCTATATATTATCTTAGGTTTCGTCTCGATCGGACTTAATGACTATATATTATTTAGGTTAGGTTAGGTTAGGTTATATGTACAGAATAAATATTGCGTACAAATCACGCCATTGCGATTTTTACACAACACTGATAACGCTGTCCGGTAAACCACACCAAAGTGAGGTATACACCACATGTGTATATCACACGCGTGTGAGATCCACTCGGTTTCGGTAAATATCTTCATGGCGAGATATACTCCTCGTTGCTGCTGCTGTGTAAAACACGCCACCGCCCGGTGTGTGATTTACACATAATTGCCTTATTGTTGTAACCCACAACTACGAGCGTGCGTGTGGTTTTACACACCAATAGTGTCGTAATTGTATATCGCACGATACGTGTGATATACACGCGTCCTTTAATTAATCAAGATACAACAGAACGTCTGACACCATCACGTTTATCTCGTCCAGGTGCTTCGAATCATATTAACTTTCATCAGGATAGGTTAACTGATAAATTTGACCGCAGTTCAAGGTCAAGTGCTAGCTCAAGTAGGTCATGTTGCATATTTGTAGATGATCAGACTAGTAACATGTACAGTGTACACACAGTTTTGTATTGCTTGCACCAATCACCACGGAGATCAGCAGTTCCTAAATGGTGACAATGAACACAGGTTGCTGCGTTACGCGCTACAGTTGGTGGCGAGCCGGTGACGGGTAAAATCCTTTGTTAAGCCTCTAACTTGGATAACAAATCAATATTTTACTTTGTAATCTCCGCTATAGCGTGACGAGCCACAGCTGGTACATTCCTCGATTTCTGAGTGAAGCGAGGCGGCATCGGCTGAGTTATGAACGCTGTTTGCTGGCAAACTATGTATGCGTAATAGGAACATGAAGCGGATATATTTTACTTTAATCGACAATAATCGCGATACGTACCAGCAGGCACACTAGTCATCAACACCACCATCGACATCGACATGCACCGATCCAGCTGTGGAATCCCGATCAAAACGCGTCCAGGTTGACACGCGGTATCGCCGCTGCCGTGCAGAGCGTCATCTTGTTCTGCGCACTGATGGGCTCCAGCACGAGAGGAAGCACGCCGTCGCGTCCACCGGGCTGGTTGTCGCAAAGCAGGCGGGCAAGACTCGCCTTCCGAATCTCCCCCAGCTGCGTCCGGCTCAGGCTGCGGTCATAGAAAAGCTGATCGCCGTCGCGCAGCCTCCAGAACTGGTCTTCGAGGACACACTGGAAGGTGGGGCCTACTTTCGCCGCCGGCGCGTGGCCCTCCACCATGCCACCGACCCACAGGTCGATGTCCCGTGGGCTGGCGTAGGTGAATCGCAGCGCATCCAACTCCGGCTGAGGCACCACTCCTTCGAGATCGGCCCAGTCCGTCACGTTGTAACCCGTGCACAGCTCGCGCACGGCGGCGTATGTCGGCAGGCCTAGCTCTCGGCCACGAAGCACATCGACGGCGGCCAGCTCCAACGGTGCCGAGTCTGTCCTCATGCTTCCGGCGCTGGTCAGTGGGCTCCCTGTTCCCGTCAAGGCGACCGTCCCCCGCACGACGTCCAGGAACGAGCGTCTGCTGCTCTTGTTTTGCACTTGGACCCGCTTGTTTGCCCTGGGTCGCTGCCAAAAGCGGAAGGCAGCTGCCGCGAACTCGACGCTTACCGTGGGGTCGACATCGTTATCATGGCTCAGCGCGGACGAAAGACTCGAGGCGGCGGCGGCGGCACCGAGCACGTGCGGCAGGTACTCGCGGTAGATGATGTGCTGCCACTCAGCTACCACCACGCGGCGAGCCAGCTGGAAGACGCGCTCTTCCTCCCAGAGCGGGTGGTTACGCCATACGACGGCCGCTACACGGTTATGTTCGCTGAGAAGCAGCTGGTGGAGCTCTTCAGACGAGACCTCCGGGCTGGGACGGAGAGCCAGTCGGTCTGGCGCTGGTAGGCGGCGGGGGCGGAACAGCGAGGCGGAGCCGCGGTGACCACCACGTGGGGTACTCCAGCTGCTGTGAGGAGCACCGTAGTGACTTGATGGAGGAGACTGCGGCGCGTGCGGGGCGCTGTACGCACTCGAGGGCTCAGGATAGTGTGGACGAGGTGCGCCGTACTCGTGTGACGGTTTGTCTACATAGATGTACTCAATCTTACCCGGGGGACCCGCTGGACCTCTGTCACCCTGTGGACCTTGGCGTCCATCCTCTCCTCTGGGGCCTTTTGGACCTCTGTTTCCTTTGTCCCCCTTGTCACCTTTCGTTCCCTTCTCGCCCTCCAATCCTTGATCCCCTTCTTTACCTTTAGTCCCTGGGTTTCCTTTTTCACCCTGACTTCCCTTCATCCCTCGCATGCCTTTTTCACCAGGAATTCCTTTTTCTCCTTTACTTCCTTTGGCTCCTGTAGGTCCTTCGGGTCCAATTAGCCCTGGCGTTCCCTTATCTCCCTTATCACCCTTGGATCCTTTAGGTCCGGTATCGCCTTTCATTCCATCATTTCCTTTGTTACCTTTAACTCCTTTTTCTCCTTTATCGCCCTTTGCCCCAGGACTCCCTTTCATCCCCATAACTCCTGGGTTTCCTTTCATACCTGGCTCTCCTTTTGAACCTTTTTCGCCTTTGTCACCCTTTGACCCTGGATTTCCGACTGGTCCTTTCTCCCCTTTTTCACCACGCATGCCTTTTTCACCTGGCATGCCTTTTTCTCCTTTATCCCCTTTATCCCCTTTCATCCCTTTTTTACCCGGAATATTCAAAGACCTGATCGCCTCATCATCGGTGACTTGCTCAGTATCCACTTTGATGGACTCGAAGATAAAGTCTGCGCCTTGTGTAACAGGTCCAGCGATACTGTAGCTGTGTATCCCTCGCTCCGGTGGGGAAACTAGCTGGCTGAGCTCAGACCTGCGACGTCGGAGGTGCGCCTCTTGCGACGCCCCCACGAACAGGTCGCTGTCAAGGAGCAGGTCCTGGTCCGCCTCTACGCGGTCGAGGCCGCGATCGGCCCTGAGGCGGCCACCGTGGAAGGTGCGCAGCTGGTGTCCGGCCTGCTCCGAGACGCCGTACAGCATGTCCAGGTCCAAGTAGGAGGAGGCGACCGACAGGGGCGTCGCCGGCCGCATCACGCAATCCAACTCAAGTGCCGGCAGCACGCGCACGAANCCCGGTCAGGACGAGGGCCCGGTCAGAACGAGGGCCCAGTCACAACAGGGCCCGGTCCTTGCATATTCTTGATAACATCAATAATATCAATAACATCGTCATCAATAACAAATGGCAAGGAGCGAATTATGATTCTACCACCGACGTGGCCCTCCCATGGTAAAAATCCTGGCTACGTGCCTGCCTTTGCCACACCAACTTCAAATAGGTTCCTACGCCCTTGTATGCAGAATATCTAACAAGTAAACACCCATTCTGAATATTATTCACACTCACCCACAGGCCACAGCCTATCTCCCTTTCCAGTTTCCACCACCACCATTCAGTATTTATAATTATATCACCCATTCGGCACTCATATGCCATGACAGACTTTTTCTCCTCACCCAGACAGACTCTATCTCCTCTCCCAGACAGACATTATCTCCTCTCCCAGACATTCGCTCCGCTGAAGACAGAAATTTTCTCCTCCAAGGACAGGCATCCTCTTTTCCGAAGACAGACAGTCTCTCGGCAGATTAGCGCCTAATGTTGCTGGACGCGAGAAGCGTGGGACGACCCCAGCTGGGCGGCAATTACGTCTGCCAGCGCTCGACATCAAACAGACTCGGTCAACAACCGCCGCTGACCAGCCGCCGAGAAGACGACCTTGACCTTGACCTTGACCCAGATTACGCTGCAGACAGAGGGAGGCTCATGGTGGTCTGCTGTTGAGCAGAGGCATTAGCCAGTGTTGAACTAGACATGGAAGGAAAGGGAACGAAGTGCCTTGCATTGTTGTCATGCACAAATTCATTTAAAAAATGTGATACCAGCAACAACAGTGTGGCGAGTCAAAAAAGGGGAAAATACTATATAATAAATAATCTTAGAACTACGGTAGCTTAACTTTGTGTCGTTTTCCTATGACTCCTAAACTGCAACTGATTTCTATTAAACAGGTGGATTGACGAACAATAGGCCGTATGGCAGGGGCCTCGGATAACATGTTAACTGGGGCCAATTGCCCCCAGGTGGAGGGTTTGCCCCCCCCCAGTGGAACCCAATTTGCCCCCGCCAGTGACACACTGAGTTATTTCGTCACCGAGCGGGCACAATGATAATGTGTATGATCATCAACTAGACTTTCTAACCAACATTCCTCTCAGTCACCCTCGACTTTTTTAACTGTTCTGCATAGCCGCGGATAGCATGTTAATTGGGGGGGGAGAAAATGCCCCTCTTAGTGACTGCTGGCTCCTCCCAAAGTGACCAAATTTTGCCCCCATAGTGGGAGGCAGAATTCGTAGGTACATACGTTATACGGTTTTGTAAAGTATATAAATCGTCCAATGAAGCATGCTTTGAGCTTAAAACCAATAATACGCCGTTACAGCTACCTAGCGCCGTAGCTTTGATATCTTGAAAATCTATACACGCCCTCGTCGCGTCGGCTCGAACGTCGAGCACTGGTGTCGATCGATTTATATACGTTTGGGGTGGTTCTCGGCGCCTCCATATGTTGAGTTTGGTCCCCCAAAATGCTTTCGGCTCCCTCAATCTTTTCTGATCAATGACTGATCTAAGGAGGACAGAAGGCCCATATCCCCAAACCGCCTGAAATCAGTAAGAAATGCGTAAATTATTTGTAAAAAAGACACCTTAACGAAAGAAAGTAAACTATTGCACCCATTTATTCATAAAGAAGCAAAACCCGATCAGGCTGTTTTATCGTTTGATGTTTGTTTTTTTCGTCACCAGTTATTTTTTGCAGTTATGGTTTCTCCGTTGTTACTGGCCGTAGATCAGGTAGCTGACACATATACGATGGTTTCAGCCACGGTGATTCGTGGAAAATAAGCTTCTGAAAAACTCGTAGGTTCCACAGGAACCTACGCAGAATTCGTAGGCTCTGTAGGAACACACTGGCAAAAAAAATATCACATCACACGACGAAACCGGGGGAATATCGGTGAAGCAATGTTTCTCTCCTTCGCAAAGTTTCAGCTTTTTGTCTCTTCTTTGGTGGCCCTCCCCCTAAAAGGTGCCCTCGGCCCACACAGCCATATTTTGATTGGTTAACCCATTTCACTGTATAACCGACGATAAAATTGAGTGCTGTGTGCCAGCATTTAGCCCACACGACCGATAATGTGACGCCCCCTTTTTTCCGAGCATTGGCAACGTGCAGCACCACCGTTTGTGGCACAGCTGTTTCGGCATGAATTCCGCACCTTATTAAGTAAACATTTTGACTAGGGTCATCTCAGTTTAATTCACCAGTTCACGTCAAGTGCCATCGCCTCCAAAAAAGTTTATGGTCGAACCACAGCCACAGTGTTTGACTCAGCGCTGTAACAATTTTGACATTAGTTTAGACGAGGTATCAAACGGCATTTGTGGATTCTAAATAATCCCCATATGAGCCGAGCTTCTTCCTTTTTTTGGGGAGGGTCATCAGATGCACGACTAAGCTGGTGCCGAGTACCGGCAGCGCCCGGGTTAAGAACTCCTTAAAAAACATCCCTTGTATAAGCTGCTTAGATCTTCCTTCAAGAAACGTGTTGATGTTTTGACCGATTTAGTGTAAATTGTTAAAGCTAGGCCGAGTCGGTTGATCCCTTTCGCTCTGTTTCCTTTTTCGGTATCAAATGGTTTTCAAAAATCGACAATTACAGGGGTGGTACCTTCGATGATGGGCGTTATTTATATTTAGCATTTTTATTCAGTTTCCTATTGAGTAGTTTTATACTATTACATTTAGTGTTTAATCACTTAGGTATGGTTATGACAATTACCGACCTAACAATTGGTTCCGTACCTATGTATGTATAGGGTTACGCAGGGGGATGGGCCATCCCCCCAACGCAGCAAACTAAATTACACAAGATAAAAATGTGATCCCTGGCAGACTACCAGAATCCCCCCCCCGGTCAACAAACAACTTTTGGCTGAAATGAGCGAATATGATTTACGACTGACGTGTCCCCTGGTAATAAAAATTCCCTGCTATGCGTGCGCTTAAAAGGAATAGTTCCTTAACCATTAGGTTTTGAAGTTGAGATAGGCCAACGTTGTGGCGCATGCTCGAAAAAATGACGCTTGGTGACGCTTTCACATTTTCCAATGAAACCAGTCTTACATCTATTTAATATTCAGTCCTAAAAGTCGGGACCGGGTATCCCGGTACTCCAATCGCTGATGGACTGATTTGGCTGAGTGACCGTATGATGTATGACGCACAGATGACGTAAAGACTTGGGGGAAAGTGTAAGTGCTGGACAAAACCATACTGTTTCAGTACCCTCATTCTTTTTAACTGCCAAGAATAACTTTGTCAGGTATGCTATTGCATATGATCTTTGATGTTTAAATTTTCTATACAATTGTCTTAACACGTTCGTAGCGTATGCGTAGCGTTCAGCGCTGGCCCTGAACGTTCCAGGCTCGCGTACAAATGGTTTGATCTTGTCCTCAGACCCCCCCTCGCACAAGTCAGAGCGTAGAGGACTGTTTTGATGGCGCCCGCGGCGCAGCCGCCCGTGCATAGACCTTGTGCACATAATCCCAGACAGCCTGCCCCAGAGCACGGACAGCGAGCGACGATGGCGGACACTACAGCATGTTCATAGTTAACATCTAGATAGTGACGAATACCTAGCTTAAAGCAAGTACTGTGATGGTTTTCAAAGCGTCTGTATTTCCGGCATCTTCAACAAGTCCTTGGGCCAAGTACCACCAGTGTTAAAATAATGACACGATCCCTTTACTAAATCAATGACGTTGCGTGCTTCTCAGCCAGCTGAATTTCGCATTATTTTAGGAAAAAAATATGATTATTCACCAAAAATAATTGACATTTTAATTTTGTCTCTTTTCCGCGTAAATATAGGTTTCTTTGACTTACCTAGTAATACATGAATAATTAATTTCTGCTTCTCTTCATCATTTCTGAACTTTTCTCGTTTTTTTCAAGGTGAACTATTCCTTTAACTAAATTCCTTGGTCCGCAACTATGTTTGTTTTAAATGCCCCCAGTGATAGATTTCTTAGCCGAGGCCCTGCGTAAGTGGCGGATCCAGACGGGTGGTTTGGGTCAGTTTTGAGGGGGGGAAATCCCCCACATTATCGCACAATTATGAAAACTCTCATCGGATTATTGCTTGCTTTTGTAATATCAGTAACTGATTTTAAAACAAACTTTCCTTAGTAAAAGTAGCTTAGATTTCCTATTATCCCAGGAAATATTTCAAATTTGCGCCGATTTCGGGTGGTTTGGGGGAATGACCTCGTCTCCCCTTTCCTCTAGCTCCGCCCATGATTAACGATTGATTTCCTCACATACGAACTAAGCAACGGCAACCAACTGGTCTTTTTTATTCTAGACAGGCATCTAGTCAAAAAAGCAGAGATCTGTTTTCCATTTTTTAACTCCTTTTCATTCATAATTGCCATAAGTTCATTTACTCAGACTGCTCATGCGTATCTGCTTGCTTGCGAGCTTGGCCACAGCCGGCTTGCATGGAGCTCGCCAGCTGAAGCACTCATTCCGCACTAGACACAGATGCTGCGCCGATGACCCGCGGTACCCACAGCCGCCACAGCCGCCACATCGCGTGTCGAATTATGCACGGCTCTGACCCCGCCCACAGCGGTATATATACCTATGTAATTCAATCAGCCGGCTGTGCCCGGCGCAGCCGCCGGACGGCTGTTGGTGTCTCGGGAGACGTTCCGGTGACCGTCTGAGTGTCGTGTGTCACACGGGACGGCGGCACCGATAGGTCTGCGGTGGAGGTGACGGGTGTCAGGTGTCCTCCGCGGCCGCCCACCAGCGCCAGCGCTGGTCAGATCCGGCGGGGAGAGGTGAGGAGAGGCCTGGTGCTGTGCCAGACGTAGGAACAGGGGTGGGGGGCATAGTCAGGGGCGTCGCCAGGAACCGAGAGTGGGGGCACGTAGGCATTCTGAAGTCCATTCTTGCCATGCAACACCAGAAACACGCTCGTTTTAAATCGAAGCTCTAGTTCAATTAGGGGTCAAACGTCCAGGGGTCGTACCCGTCGTACCCTCTACACGGTCACGCAATGATCTTGTCCTACACTGGCAAGGTTTTAACCCTCGCCCTACGGGGGGTCCTATAACAGGACCCCTCTGAGGATTTTATTGCATAACATTTGACATGTGTTGCCGATCTTGCTGAAATTTTCAGTAGCTGAGTGTACACAATCATAATTCATACATGTCCTGTCAAAATTTCGTTGAAATTGGTCAAGTAGTTTCGGAGATAATGACGTTTTGATAACATGCCATCATGTTCGTAAAAGAACGATAATTGTTTGAAAAAAACATAGAAAAAAATACAGCAAATTGCAAACGGAAATCAGAAAAGACGTAAATTTACATATGCTTGAATATGGGTATTGCAGAATTCCACGACTTTGGGTTTTTTAATCAGACCCCCTTAAAAAGTTCAAAAACGATTTATTAGGAGAAATCACCACAAATAAGTCCGCGACATACTTTTGGGTCTCCTTTTATTTAAGCAAAACAAGAATTATTCTTTCTATGCGCAATAAGCCATACCACTCATACCCGAAATGTTTCCGAGTTATCGATATCTCTCTCATGAGGTGAAAAGAGATAAAAGGTAAAATTTAAAGATCAATGAACAATTGTCAATATTTGCTGAGGGACTGTATTCTAGGAGATATATCAGGTGTTGACCCATCGGCACAAGCAAAAGAAAGCTCAAACGTAAAGCAGTAATATATAATAATTTGTAATAACTGCAGAAATAGGATAATGTTAAAGCAAAAAAAATATATATATTTGATCTGAGTATCGCTTTCCTTCGTGTAAGAATCTTATGAAGTCATTTGCTAAAAAAAAAATGCACCAGATAACGATAAAAAAATGAATACTTTTGTGAATTCTTTTACTGTTTGTGATGGGACGAAATCTAGTCTAGAAATACGTATTTGTATTTAATATTTATCCATTTCCAAATTTTCGAGGTTTTCTGAAGAGGCCAACAAATCGCGCGTCTTGACGTGTCGAGTCAGAGGTCATTTCACTTGACCTGGAAGCCCACTTGACCGGAAACCTAAAAAATGATACCGTGACTTCCGTTAGATTCCTCCATGACCGGAAACCATGATTGTTTTTTACCTTGCGGTTGCTCTATGTTGCTTTTGACTTGGAAGTAACAGGGGTCTTTGTGAGGACCCCCCCCGTATATGAAGGGCCGAAGTGAAAAAGCCCCTGGGGCCGAGAGTTAAGCCCAACTATATATTGCGACATAGGGTCCCTAAAAAGTCGCAAACGGGGACGTCACCGATAATTTGTTTAGTTTGAAAGTCGGCCTAATGGGGGGGCACATGCCAACCCCCTGGCTGCGCCCCTGCCTTCTCACTGCAATGGAACCCGACCAACATCATGCCAACAGCCAACGCTACGGTGGCTATGACAGCGTTAAACGAAATACCGACAATGTTTTTTCTTCGCCTCTGGTGGCAAAGGCTCTGGGAGCTTACCAAGTTTTGATAGCAGGTTAGCCGCGGTGTCGGAGGCGAACACAACCGTGCAGTGGTGGCACTGTTCCGCGCTGTTTTCTCGTAAGAAGCTGAGCGGTGGCAGAGTCGGCCGTTGGACCTGTAATTAGGAGATATGATCCGCGCGTGGCATTTGCTGGGACAGGAGAACTGGGAGGTCGCCTGCGTGTCCCGTTCGCTGAGATAAAAAAGAGAAATGAAGAAATATGATTGGGTATATGGAGTGGGGTGGTTCACACCGGAGCTCAGTTATTTCGTAAATTGAAGAGGTACATAGAAAATAACCTTCTGATTTTTTCCTGCGAGGTACCAAACAGCCAAACAGCAAACACTGCCACCTTCCAAAAATATCAAATGTACGCCGTTTGTGGTGCAAAATATGAAGTAATTGCTGCTGAACACGATTGTGACATTTTGTTTTCTCACAAACATTGCCTCAATTTCATTGAAAAAAATGCGTTTTTAATTAATTTGGGCTGATGAAGTCATATGAAGGATCAATGTGAAAAAATAAAACCTTCAACGCTGCCAATAAGTATGACCTAGGGTATGGCTAATGTAATGGCCAAGGTAAAACAACGTCGACTTGTTAATAAACATTTTAGTCAAAGAGAGAGACTACGACATCGGGGCTCACGGAACCCCCACCTTCAAACTACATGAGGGACTGGGGATGTTCAGATGTCAAAACCAAACTCGAATTTCTCCTTGATATGATTCGAACCTCAAGTGGTGTTTAACTTTTACCATATGCAGGGGATATCAAAAATACAATTAGTCGTAAGTGTGTGGACAACTTTGGTACAACGAAAAAGCCCAAGGGCAAATTTGTTGTACCAGAGCGCGTGAAAACAGTGTGTGTGATAACATTCTGACTGGAATTCTGAAAGCTTTTGTCGACTTTGCTTCCAAGGCTTCTTCAATTTTATCGAAGTCAAAAGTTAACTATAAAAGAAATAATTTCATGCTCTGGTAAGGACCTAGTTATAATTAAAGGGACACTGCCTCTTCCGGATGATATCGCAAAAACAGGCTTAAACAAGAGCT
>VOPJ01007968.1:0-12222 GCA_014673585.1 Semibalanus balanoides
GATTTATTAGATAAAAATAAGTTCTTCCTTTCACTCTTTTACATATACATATGCATACATTTATACACTATACATATATACGTGGACACACATACAACATATACATATACGTATAGATGCATACACATACATGCAGACATGCAGACATACATATACATAGACACAAAAGTATGTGAATAAGTAACCTTCCGCGCATGCTATATCCCAATTAATCTCGAAATCGACATAAAACAATATCAAATCACATCAACATCCTTCGACTTTCGTCATCCCCAGATACATTCTGAGAATGACGCAGGCCGAATTATACTAATGCAACTCCTGACACCTGATACCGCTCGGTGTCAGGATTTACATTAGTTTCCTTCGACTTGCGTCATGCTCAGAATGTATCTGAGGATGACGCAAGTCGAAGTATGTTGATGTGATTTTATATGTTTTATGTCGATTTTGAATTTAATTGGGATATAGCATGAGTGGAGGGTTACTTATTCAGATCTTATTGGTATTATGGTAATGTTCTGCGTGTATGTGTGTGCATCTACAATCTACATGTATGTGTTATGTGGTATGTATGCTCATGTATATTTTGGCATAATTGTATATTGTGATGTACCTCATGTACTTTACGGAGCTTCTGTGTATTGTATCAATTGTTACTATAAATGTATAATCTTCGCTGCGGAGCTAGGCGACAATTTCGGCGGCCCTATAATGCATGCGATGGTTGCTCTGCACTGTGCCTTGATATATTTTGTTTTATAATTGTTAATTGCTGACGATGCCTCACTAGCGAAATAACCAGCAAAATAATTTCGGCCATAATTAATTATTTACTTTCCTATTATGAGGTTACCGGTTAATTCAACTATTATCACCATGATTAACATTTAGCAGATTTGTTGCCACCTCAGATCAGGGTGAAACTTGTCAGTACTACGTTAAGAGTTTTGGGGTCCAAATCCACGATAGTTTTGTCTTCTTATCCCAATTGTTTTGCCTCCGTCTTCGAGCTTTTGGATCCAGTAGGCTGTCTTTCTCTTTGTCTCCTTGTTCTTGGTTGTATCTATCTCTTCAAGCGACTTTTTCATCATGGTTTCAAGGATGTCATCCTCCACATCTTTTCCCATAAACTTTCAACAAGATTAAAATTTGCACTTTCTGGTTCAGACGTTATTTGCTTTTGGTGGTGAGCAATGAGCATGTATGGAAAATACCTTCCTACCTTATTCCTGCCCTTGGGCATTGAATGATCTCACCTCGTTTTCTTTAATCGAAAATACCTCGGACCTACCGGTCCTCGATACATTCGATACACAACTCATTGAGATTATTAAACTGTCCCAGCCCCGGACAGGAATATATCGTACCTCCCACACAACGCTGCGATAATGCCGGCTCGTGCGCATTTTGTTTTAATGTATAGTACAAAGTCCAGACCCATCAGCCCTAGCCCGTAACTCAGCCAAACCTCAAGATATTGCTTTGAAACTTAGTTTGGGCATTGAACATACTTGGTTCTCCAATATATATTCCGGTTTTTGAATATGTGTACAACATTTTTGATTTTATAGAATACAAAATCATCAAGTTATATCAAATATCAAATCTTAATAATATTCAAAAACCGGAATATATATTGGAGAACAAGGCATGAAAGATGCCCAAACTGAATTTCAAACAAATATTTTTGTTTGACTGATTTATGGCTACCTAAGTATGTTGGGTAAATATTTTGTATAAATATTTCCAAATATGCGGCCCGTGCCAGACTGACTCTTTTTCCGGTCAACTGCCACGTGCCTTACCAATACCTATATGTCAAGCCATCACAGATCCCGTCTTCTTGGGCTCGAACCCGACGCCAACGTGTTTTGCTTTTGATCCCGTGGTCGTATCCCCCGGCCACGAGGATAGCAAATATATATGTTTATATTCCTATCCCTAGATGACACTAGTTGTAAACGCCTAAAGTTATGTTGTACCGCATAGCTTGAAATCGCGAGCTGTTGTCTTCTCCGTACAGTGCAGCAAATATATAAATATGTAAGGCCATACAATGAGGGGGGGGGGGTGAGGAGGTAAAGATTCATCCTGGTCATCAAAAGGGGGTAACCAAACCTTTGACGCTAAGAACCATGCTGATCTAAACTTAACTAAGATTGCATTGGTAGCACCTGCGAGCTGCGAATACAAAAACGTTAATAGTTTGGAAAGTGTTGCTCTGTTTTCATGATGCTTTCTTGTCAATTCATACATTCGAGATTGAGTCGTTCTGCTTAAATAGATAAACGAGCACCTAGCCTTTTGTTCGGATGCGGTTTATTTGAGCTAAATCAAGCATATATCCAACGATTTACAACCTGAACCAACCATTGCATTACAACCAGCATTTATCACTAATTTGTTTTCTTGTAGCCGTAAAATCCAACAGCCCCTATATTGCTATTGAGTGTTCAACTTAACTATGCATATGCCACAAATTATGTTATTCCATTGCAATTGAATTACTGTACCTCAGGTGGTAGCATCCAGGATCTGGTAAGGTGGTAAAGTGCGTAGTGCTGGCTGTGTAAGCCTCCCGTGTGCGGCGATCTGAGAGATCGTGTCGCAGTCCATGGTGCCCGTGACGCAGAACCAGGCGACAATTCCGCCTCCGGCTCGTGACGGGCGCCGAACAAGCAGGCCTCCCTGCTCCGGTGAGCTGCTCGCGCCAGGTTGAAAGCGTCACCCGCCGTCACTCGTCGTCACCCGCCGTCACTCGCCGTTACCCGCCGTCACTCGCCGTTACTGTTCAGCACGGGTCGGGTATACCCTTGGTTACCCATCCAGTGACTTCATGGGCTTTGTTTCAATACATATTTTAGGTATATTTAAATGCTGCAATTATTTTTGTACTTCTTGCTATTGAAGTATGTAATTAACATTGTCATGTGACGAAATGAAAGCTCGTGATGTGTGCGACTCAAAAATTGTACTGTGTGTGTGGGGGGCCAGCTAAGTGCTTGGCCCCACACTCCCATATGGGCTCGATAACTATGACATTGCTCATTTGCATCGGCACTTCTATCGGCCGGGTGCGCCATGAACTTGACATTGGGACTTGTCACTGGCACACTGCACAGGGTGTGTGTGGGCACTGGGCGGGCATGGGAGAAGTATTAGCAGGCCTGGGTAGCACTGCAGGCCTGGGCAGCGCGATGCTCCCGTGACGGAATGTCAGCTGGGGTCACATGGCGTCACACGTGACGGTAGCCAGTGAAGCGAACAAGTGGCCGGGTCCCGGTCGTGTGTCGATTTTGTCGTGGAATGCCCACAGCTGCCTGTCGCCCTATACGGTTCGACCTGCGCAGGAACACAGTACAACAGTACCAGAACTCTGCGGACAGAGGGCGCCGCCAGCCGTCACGCGCTCATCAGAGAGCGGACAGCGGGGACGCTTTTCTGCATGACCAATATATCAACAAAAAAGAAGAGTCGAAATAGCTGCACCCGAATCCTCTCCTAGCAAAGTTATTAACACCTTGAGCTGGCTACCGTTTTGTCAGCAGGGACCGGCCAAGGAGCCGGAGCGCCGCCGGCTGTTGACACTTGTGCGCCGCTGAGGCGACAGCGGCGCACCACCTGAGGTGGGCACAGATTGTGGCGCACTACCTGAGGAGGCGGGACAGATGCGGCGCAGCAATTCGGCTGCCGATTTCTCAAAAACGGAGTTCGGCGGAATCCGTCTCTGTCGGCGGTCGGGCGGCACACACTTGTCGGACCACTCCTCCCTCCTCTCTCCCTCCCCTCCGCTGTCCCTCCGGCGGCGGCCCATCTCCCCGGCTGACACGGCGGCCCCGGCCGGCAGCACAGCTGCTTGCTTCGGACACGTGCTGACACCAGGGTCACAGACTAGCGCGGTCCGGCGGCGCTGTGCCTGTGCAGTCACTGCACGGCCCTGCAAACGAAGCCAGGTCAAGCACGGCGCCACAGTGCACGAGCAGCACGAACGGCGCGCGGGTCGGATGTGTGCAACTTCATCCAACCAGAAACTCTTTTGGCGCCTTGCGAAACTGATTGGTCTTGTCGGGCGGAGCCGCTAGCGAAAAGGAGCGGACCCCAATTTATTGTGGAGGAGAAGAGAGAGAGAGAAGAGAGAGAGAGACGAAGGAGAGAGGAGAGAGAGAAGAGAGAGAGAGAAGAGACGATTAGAGAGAGAGGAGAGCGAGCGAGCGAGCGTGAGCTGAGCGTGAGCCGTGAGCGTGAGCGTGAGCGTGAGCGTAGCGTGAGCGTGAGCGTGAGGTGAGCGTTGAGCGTGAGCGTGAGCGTGAGCGTGAGCCATGAGCGTGAGCGTTGAGCGTGAGCGTTTGAGCGTGAGCGTTGAGCGTGAGCGTAGCGTGAGCGTGAGCGTAGAGCGTGAGGCGTGAGCGTCACGTGAGCGTTGAGCGTGAGCGTGAGCAGTGAGCGTGATAGCGATATCGATCGCTAGAGAAAGCGATAGCGATACGGATACGATGTTATCGTAATACATGACGTGCTCCTTAATGCCGGTTTCATAGATAAGCAACTGCATGTGGAAAACCACAAGAAATTCAATAACTTGGGGTTGATCTAGAAATTGCAAAGTCGCACCCAGGTGATATAACGTGTCATCATCTGATGAAAGGAACGGTTGATGTAATCGAAGCCAAGACATTCTAGAGTAATTCGCAAAGGCTGCGAACAAAGGAGTTTGAATACCAAAAGGACCGGAGGCTCTGAGGAGCACGTTAACATGCGTGCGATATAGCATGTATATTTTCATTTTGCGTACTTCTTCGAGCGTAACTGCGTCATTGAAACATTACCGATACGCAGGGGCGTTCCGCGGATCCAGGCCGCGGATCCAGGGGCGCCAAAGGGGCAGGGGTGTGGTCTTATGAAAATGGTTGTGGGTGCTCAAACTGAAGTTATTCCCCCCCCCCCACCATCCTACTCCAGCAGGCAACGACAAATATTGGTGCTGGACGCTGGTTTTTCGTATGCAGAGGAAGGTGGAGGAATTCGTCGAAGTTCATTTATAGGCACACACGCGTGACGATAAATCACAACATAAAAGCGTCTCTATAAAATTAGATCAGCTTCATTAAACACTCTGAAACTATAAGGTGTGTATTTGTTCGTTAGTAAAACCTATTTCATTTCAGGGCTACAATTCAAACTTCCATAGATCCTGACACCTCTTAGATACACAATTTATTACACATTTTTAATTTGGTTGGGAAAGGACAGGTATATGGACGTTTAAGTAAATACATGCACATCAAACAATTTTCAGCATAAAGTAAAACAATGTTTGAATACAAAATGTTCAGTTTATTGACAGCTAGTGCCCTGGTAAAATTATTACGTGACTTACTGAAACAAAAAGTGCGGTCATAACGGCAAGGAAGATTTATAACGGATGCTTGGCTTACAATAGTTATCTCCAATAATTGAAGCTGTGACATCTGACGAGTGACGATCAACGAAATCCTGAACTAAAAAATATTTCAGTTTGTCATTATTATTGATTATATCCATGTTTTTGATTGTGGGTGCTGAAAGATTATTGTGGGTGCCCATTTCAGCTTTGTGGGTGTCCTGGCAAAGAGATAAGAAACCACACCCTTGCAAAGGGTGCCCCCTTCAAGTGTCCTGAAACTATGATTCCCACCCAAAAATGGTCAGCTAAACGGTCAACCTCTGCAAACTTTAATTTATCGTAAAAATCGCCTTTACAACAGTCTTAATCCAGCTATCCACAGTCGAGAGCGGTAAC
Organism: Semibalanus balanoides; assembly: GCA_014673585.1. Taxonomy (NCBI): domain Eukaryota; kingdom Metazoa; phylum Arthropoda; class Thecostraca; order Balanomorpha; family Balanidae; genus Semibalanus; species Semibalanus balanoides. The sequence continues at coordinate 5,783 of VOPJ01007968.1, forward strand.
ATTTCGCGTCTGACACAAGTTTCGCAATAGCTGAAACAAATTGGTCAAATGGGAAAATTGATTGCATGAAGTATATAGCAAAGGCTCTCCCTGGTGGTAATTGGTGGTCCCAGGTACCAATATTTTGCATCATACCGAGATGTGCAACCAGGAAAATGGGCTACTCAAGGCTTGGCTCCACTGACGGTGTGGTTTCAATATTACAATTTAATTTTCCACGACCTAAAATCAAAATTTTCACGCCGCTTTGCGGCGTCACATCAGTGACTATCGTCATAACGAGCGCACCGTCATCGTGTTCGTCTCCTCGTAACGCTGAATTGAATGAATAACATTGTAGTTTATTATCCTCTACAAGGCCCGCCTTATCCTCTTACACCGCCTATATTTCTGGGGCTTATCAGTCAAACCCGTAAAAAAATCGCACAGCTTTGCGGCGCTAAATAACACGTATGTATGTACCCATACTACAACAGGAAAATCCACATTACAAATGCAAAATTGGTTTAAATACACACAGAAAATGGGTACATCCTTTTCGTCATTTCAGCCGACTCCCCACTCCAAATTATCGGCGACGCCCCTGCGCACAGTTGCAGAAAAAAAAACGGGCTGACGACGCGCTCCCTTCACCTCGCCCTCTCCCCCGGTCAACAACTTTCTCGCCGACGGCTGATGGCTTGCTACTCCCCCCGGTTAACAACTTTTTTGGAAATATGCCACTAGATTTCCCCCACCTCCCCCCAAAAACCGCACACAAACACACACACACACACACACGGCCCTGCTGGTACGTGCCTCGTGGTGACGGGCTTTTCTTTCACTGCTGATGTAAACCGTATTCTATGGCCTTTGGCGGATTAAAGAAACCCTTTATTTAGCAATCAGCTTGCACCACTATCCAAGGTTGGCGTTTGGCTACGCGTCCATAATCCATTGTCTATATTAGCCTCTCTGTCTGAAGAACTGGCTCTAAATATGGTGATTCATTCAGTCATTGTTGTTGCAATATAGTTAGGAAAATTTAATAGACAACCCCATCTACGTCTCGGCAGTTCTGGGATCCGGTTGACTTAATCTTCGACGCTTTTATGGGCGCAATATTGCGCGTGTTAGCCGCGACAGGGCCATCGCTGCAGGGCACTCATCGCATGTTTGTGGCTGATGCGGCTAGAAAGTTCTCCCGTCATGCTGGATGGAACAGCCGGTAATTTAAAGCGGGTTCGTTTCACGGTTCCAGTGACTGGCTCACCCATGCTGGCTCGTCCCAGCTGCATGGATGACGCACGCAAAAACACGGCATACCTGGACTGTGCCTAAAATAACCCAAAATGTAAAGCATGATAAGTTTTCCGTTTGTTTATAGCCCTCTAACTTGTGAGTAGCCAAAGGATTTGTTGTTCAATCAATGTGCTCAGTTTTCTGTGGTTGCAGAGAAAAATACTGGCTGTAGGATGGTATTTTGAATTACATTCGATCATGCTAATCTGAATGTGTCATGTAAAGTAGGATTTGTTGTTTAATCAATGGGCTCAGTTTTCTGTGGTTGTAGAGAACAATACTGGCTGGAGGATGGTATTTTGAATGACATTCGATCATGCAAATCTGAATGTGTCCTGTAAAGGTGTTGAGTTTGTTTGCATGGTACCAGTTATGTTAGCAGTGTGGTCATATCACAGGGTAGCTATGCCGCTGCGACCCCATTGGCCGAGTTGTCTAATGACGGCGGCCATCTTGGACTCACAAGAGCAGTCCGGCGGCCTGTTGTTAAAGGAAGGCGGGCGGGCACCAGGTGACATTTACAATATATTGAAGCGAACTACCTGTGGTAGCGCAAAATGGCTACCAACACATGTTCAAATTGAATTAAAATAATTTTCTAGCGAAAAATAATTTTTTTTTCGGTGCAAAAAAAAGGTCCTAAGAATCATTGCATTCATATTTGGACATTGTGGTGGTAGTCCATTTTTGCTCTACGCCTAGTAGTTCGCTCAATATATTGTAAATGTCAGCCGGGGTGCCGTCCGTCTAATCGCTTTAACCCGCGGCGGCGTGGGGGGTAAATATTACCCCCTCACCGTATTTCCGCAATAACTTGAAAACCGTAATAGATAAGAGCGTCAAAGTTCCAGTACCTTATTCAGCATCAATGACGTCTACTTAAAAAAAATCTCGAAAAAAGTTGAGAACTTTGGGAGATAATGACGTTTTGATTGAGTCATGTCATGCCCATTTTTGGTTGAAATAACGATACATGTTTTGATGCATCGTAGAAAACATAGCTTTGAAGCAAATTGCAAACGCAAAGCTGATAAGAAAGGAAATTGGAATTCTTACAAGATGGCAATTTCGATTTCCAAAATTTTTGGGTTTTTGACCCCCAAAATATATTTTTTTTTCAGAATTTTCCGCCAAAATTGAAAATTTCAAAAGGTATCTAAAAACGGAATATATCTATATAGTATGAGAACCAAGTGTAATGAATACCCAAACCAAATTTTCAAAGTAATGCTTCAATTTTTTCAGTGACTGATTGCTCTGCAAGATAAGTAGGTAATGACGCCATTTTTCAAAACGTTTTTTTCATTTTTTCGACCTGATACAGATATCTAAATGTTTTTAGTGTTTAATGAGAACAAATAACCTAGAGAACATGCATTGTTTAATTCATATTAGTTCAGTTTTCAGTTTTGACTTAGATGACTGATCTTGACGCTTTGACGGGAGTCAAGTTGTAAAAATGACTGTTTGCTATCGATTCTTACGTGCAATGACCATAAAACATGTGTCACAAGGCTGATTTGAAATCTCTTTGTGAAGTGACCTTTTGTGACCTGACTTGACTCTTGACATTTGTCATGGCAATTTCACTTTTACTTAATGGAATAGATGTTACACCTTTGAGAGCTTTATTGTGACCTTGCGTCTTAATCAAAGGATTTTAATTGAAAGTATGAACCATTAACTCAATTACTCGAACTTTCCAGTATGACCTGCACCGTGACCTTAACATTTGACTAACTTGAAATTTCGAGGTATATGCATTCGATTCGTTTCCATTGAGAGCTTGCGATCGCCGTCTTGCGCGTCTCGCTGGCGGTTATTGGTTCGGAAATAAGCGAGGGGGGGTAATATTTACCCCCCCCTAACGCCGCGCGTTCGGCGAGAGACCTACGCCGGCGCGGGTTAACACGGCCGCGACTGCCTCTTGTGATCACCAATATGTCCGCCCTCATTAGACAAGTATTCGGCCAATGGCGCCTTCCATCTCTATGAGTTCAGTGGGTCATATATATATACCATATGCCGGGGGATTATCAAAATAGATTAGGCCGGAGAGGTGTGGTACAACTTGGTACAACGAAAAGCCCTAGGGCAATTTGTTGTACAGAGGCGTGAAAACAGTGTGCTGTGATTAAATTCTGAAACTGGAATCTCTGAAAGCTTTGGTCGACTTTGCTTTCCAAGGCTTCTTCAATTTTATCGAAGTCAAGTTTAACTATTAAATAATCAATTTCTTGGCTCTGGGTAAAGGACCTAGTTATAATTTAAAAGTGATTGGAAATTTTGAAAACAACATTGGATGACTTACGGGCATACATGGTAAAATCATACCCCACTTTCGGCGGAATTAAATTTGTCAAAGGACCTCTGTGCTTTCTTGATTTTTGACCTCGGGCCTTCGGCCTCGTCAAAAATCAGAAGCACCTCGTCTCGACAATTTATTTACACCGGCTCATGCGGTATTATATAATATGCCATGAGGCCGGTGTAAATAATTGTCGAGACCGAGGTGTTTCTTGATTTTTGAACGAGGCCGAAGGCCGAGGTCCAAAAATTAAGAAAAGCACAGAGGTCTTGACAATTTATTCCTGCCGAGTGGGGTATGAGTTTTACCATCATGCCCGGTTAGAAATTCAATGCTGTGTTTTTCATATTTTTAAAATCATGTTTTAATTATGATTAGGTCTTACAGAGCAAGAAATTATTTATTTTATAGTTCAACTTTGACTTCGATAAAATTGGATAGAAGTATTCAAATATAAATATTCCTTTCATCAGATGATGACACGTTATATCACCTGGGTGCGACTTTGCATTTTAGATCACCCAGTTATTGAAGATCTTGTGGTTTTCATGCATTGCTTATCTATGAAACCGCATTAGGAGCACGTCAATGTATTACGATACATCGCTATCGCTATCGCTATCGCCTTCTCTAGCGATCGATATCGCTATCGCTTTCTCTAGCGATCGATATTGCTATCTCGCTCACGCTCACGCTCACGCTCACGCTCACGCTCACGCTCACGCTCACGCTCACGCTCACGCTCACGCTCACGCTACGCTCACGCTCACGCCACGCTTCTGACGCTCACGCTTCTCTCTCTCTCTCTCTCTCTCTCTTCTCTCCTCTCTCCTCCCTCTCGTCTCTCTCTTCTTCTCTCTTCTCTCCTCCTCTCTCTTCTTCTCTCTCTCTCTCTTCTCTCTCTCTCTTCTCTCTGCTCTGCCCCCTCTCCCTCTCCCCGCAATAATTGACTCCGCTCTTCTCGCTAGCGTGCTCCGCCCGACCAAGCCCATCAGTTTCGCAAGGCGCCAACAGAGTTTCTGGTGTGATGAAGTGCACACATCCCCCGCGCGCCGTTCGTGCTGCTCGTGCACTGTGGCCGGCCCGTGCTGACTGGCTCGTTTGCAGGGCCGTGCAGTGACTGCAGCAGCAGCAGCCGCCGCCGGACCGCGCCAGCTCTGTGACCTGGTGTCAGCACGTGTGCCGAGCAGCAGCTGTGCCTTCCGGCGGGGCCGCCGTGTCAGCCGGGGAGATGGGCCGCCGCCGGAGGGACAGGGAGGGGAGGGAGGAGAGGGAGGGAGGGAGGAGAGGGAGGGAGGAGTGGTCCGACAAGTGTGTGCCGCCCGACCGCCGACAGAGACGGGATGTCGCCAGACTCGTGAGAAATCGGCAGCCGCTGCTGCGCCGCATCTGTCCCGCCTCCTCAGGTGGTGCGCCGCATCTGTGCCCGCCTCAGGTGGTGCGCCGCTGTCGCCTCAGCGGCGCCACAAGTGTCACAGCCGGCGGCGCTCCGGTCCTTGCCGGTCCCTGCTGACAAAACGGTAGCCAGCTCAGGTGTCTATACTCTGCTAGAAGAGGATCGGATGCAGCTATTTCGACTCTTCTTTTGTTGGATATATTGTCGTGCCAGAAAAGCGTCCCCGCTGTCAGCTCTCTGATGAGCCGCGTGACGGCTGGCGGCGCCTCTGTCCGCAGAGCTTCTGTACTGTTGTACTGTGTTCTGTGCGAGGTCGATACCGATAAGGTGCGACAGGCAGCTGTGGGCATTCCACGACAAATCGACACACCGACCCGGGACCCGGCCACTTGTCGCCTATCACTGGCTACCGTCACGTGTGACGCCATGTGACCCCAGCTGACATTCCGTCACGGGAGCATCGCGCTGCCCAGGCCTGCAGTGCTACCCAGGCCTGCTAATACTTCTCCCATGCCCGCCCAGTGCCCACACACACCCTGTGCAGTGTGCCAGTGACAAGTCCCAATGTCAAGTTCATGGCGCACCCGGCCGATAGAAGTGCCGATGCAAATGAGCAATGTCATAGTTATCCTCAAATATACATTTTAACAGAATAATAATGCAACATTTAGCAAAGTAAGACAAAAATATTGCGTCACATCCAAGGTTGTTGTAAGTGAAGATAGCGCAATATGATTGCAATTTACAAAGATCAAGTATTAAGCATTAAGCAAATTGGACAACAAAATCTTGACCTCTCGGCCTGAAAAGCTATATAAGCATTAAGTCGCACCAGGGGCGTATTCACCGGGGGGGGGGGGCTGGGGGCGCCCTTAGAATCGCTCCGGTTTTGCTCCAACCTCACCATAATTGTGGAATTTTAACATGAGCCCATATGGGAGTGTGGGGCCAAGCACTTAGCTGGCCCCCCACACACACAGTACAATTTTTGAGTCGCACACATCACGAGCTTTCATTTCGTCACATGACAATGTTAATTACATACTTCAATAGCAAGAAGTACAAAAATAATTGCAGCATTTAAATATACCTAAAATATGTATTGAAACAAAGCCCATGAAGTCACTGGATGGGTAACCAAGGGTATACCCGACCCGTGCTGAACAGTAACGGCGAGTGACGGCGGGTAACGGCGAGTGACGGCGGGTGACGACGAGTGACGGCGGGTGACGCTTTCAACCTGGCGCGAGCAGCTCACCGGAGCAGGGAGGCCTGCTTGTTCGGCGCCCGTCACGAGCCGGAGGCGGAATTGTCGCCTGGTTCTGCGTCACGGGCACCATGGACTGCGACACGATCTCTCAGATCGCCGCACACGGGAGGCTTACAGCCAGCACTACCACATTACCACCTTACCAGATCCTGGATGCTACCACCTGAGGTACAGTAATTCAATTG